>JAQFXM010004663.1:0-16612 GCA_034693345.1 Entomobrya multifasciata
CCTTGCCTTACAGAGGTGGCCGCCTTAGCATGGTCATCATCCTACCTAACAAAATTAATGGCTTGAATGACATCCAGGAAAACCTTGGGAGCATTCTGAAAGGTGGAAAGAGTCTAGTCAAGGAATCGTTGACTACAACTTACATGGTTGACGTGAGCTTGCCCAAGTTCAAAGTTGAGGCAACCTTGGGGGATCTGGATAAAGTGTTGGGAGATGATGTAAGTTACTCCATACATACATTTAGCAAACGCATGTAGTTAAGTTGGATTGGAATTAAAATTATTGTATAATGTTCGTTTTATACATTTTCCAGCTTAAGCTAGAATTGATTTTTTCTGAAGACGCAGATTTTAGTGGAATTACTACAGGGAAAAAACCTCCTAATCTTTTTGTTTCTAGTGTGATTCAGAAAGCGTTCATAGAAGTGAATGAAGAAGGCGCGGAAGCGGCTGCGGCAACAGCTATAATCATGCCGCGTGGAAGTAATACTGGTCGTCCCCGTACTACTATCATTCCTTTTGTCGTGGACCGTCCCTTTTATTTTCAAATTGTAGACCACGAAAATCATGAATTAGTTATTTTCTCAGGCCACGTAAATGATCCTTCATTGTAGTTTAGTCAAAACTGTCCAGCTCAACAACAAATGACAATCATACAAGCACAACATTGGAAATTGGTTTTTTATCTCTGTTAGCACAACCCTATACCAAATGTGTGTGAAAATGTATATATGTAATGATTCTTATAAATATATGCTCCCGAGTTATAAATGTAATGCTAAAAATAGAGTTCAATTATTTTTAATTGTGCACCAACAAAACATGATTTTTTTTCCTTTCGCTCAGATTTTCTAGGAGAATTTCGCAAACCAATTATATTTTTCTATCGCGTATTTTACACCTAAATTAAAGCTTAAATTTTTTAGTTTCGCTTTTTATGAATTTCTACAATCTATACATAAACTATACGGCTAAACTAAAATTAAAATTATTCAATTACAAATTAAAATTTAATTATCTATTTCATAATTTCTACTTTTACAAATGCTCACCCAGTTTTTAAATTTCATTCTGCATAAATTTACCACACTGTCAACTAAATTCTTGCCCCTAGCCTTCTCACTTATGACACTTTTCACAAATATACACAGTCTGGACCTGGAGTGAGGATCCGTCCACACAAAACCTGCGTAACGGGTAAGGTCCGAAGACAAATGAACAAATCATTTCCTCATCCTCCTATCATCCAAACCATCGATATTCACCCATCAACTTCATCCCAATCAAAAATGAACTCCTCTATCCATCTCACCAACAATCGTTCATTGTTCATCGCATCTTTCTTTACATTAGTTTGCATACACCATTTAGCCTTCGCCAACAAAGAACTGCTGACTTTACAATCACCTTAATCATCATCATCACCACCACTACTTACTGTACTTGCTAAACTGCTAGCACATCTCCCTGCTAAGTCCTGTGTGTGGCATGTGGCAGTGGCGACGACGACTTGACTCCCCGATTCCGTTCATCTCATCCATCCATGCATGGTCGCAATATGGGCAGCCCGATAATCATTTCTCAGACTCACAGCTAGTTCCTGGTTGGCAACTTTTCATTTCATTCTCATCTTCACTCTTACACCATATTATTAACATACTCAAGCTTTTATACACACTATATTCATATAACATAACCATGTTTACAAAATATGCATGCAATATCACCGCTATTCGATTATGTAAGAATAATGACAAGCCTGGCAAAAACGAAGAGATGCCGGTTTCTTGTTACCGGCCATCCGAGGATGAATGGACTTTCGTTATCTATATCTCTCCTTTTTCTACCTCTCGTTTCTTTCTTGATGCTCAACAAAGTCAATTGTTCTGTCTGCTAACAAAACCGACAAATAATTTACGAGTGCGTTTTTATTGTGTGCACATTTTCAATCCATTTTTTTCTCAACCTCAGTGCAGTTCAGTTACCGAAGATAAACGGTTTTTGAACGACATGACAGTACACCAAACTTTTTAAACATGGCTTGAAGGTGTGAATTGTATTGCATAACATGATGATGGCATGTATGGCATCGTATCTCAGTGTACTTTGTTTGTAGTTCGATGGACTTGTCGTGAAACTCTTGAAAGGAGTTGAAAGTTCAAAAAACTAAAAAGCCTGGTTCACTACTCAGCAAAAGAACTTTAAAGAGGACCAAAGACTTTTGTTGGGAGGCCAAGGTGGTCATTGGTCATGAAGATGGGATGTTAAGTCAGAGGACGAAAGGAGAGAAGGACAAGCCACGAACCCAATTTTTACTGTTTATTCACCAGATAAGAAAAAAAACTTAGCTAGCTTTGTATCTTCAAGTTCACTCAGAACGCAATAAAATTTCTTCGAAATATCTCATCTTGCATTGGGTTTTTATGCTTTTCAGAAGAGTGCACTTTGCTTTTCCTCCTCTCTGCAAGGTACACTTTTGCATACCTCAACATCAACATTAGCAATCAACAAGCATGCATCTTATGTACTTGCATGAAATCTAAATCTAAAAATATATTTTATGTGGTTTGGTTGTTGGGATGGATGATCTAAGAGTCCAAAATGAAAAGGACAAAAATTCTTGGTGAAATATTCGGAGGGTGGACCCGGACCCAAGTAAAAGTACATTTGTCTATTTATGTTGCGCTGGTCAGTCTATTTTCATTTTTTATCTTTTTCATAAGATTCCATTATTTTAAGAAAAATCGTTTTACGTTTTTATTTTACTTTCCTTCAAAACTAAAAATAAATTTAACAAATACTCTTAAACTGCAAATTTTCAAACTATTGTTCAACTGCCATTTTCCATACACTTTTAGCATATATATTATTTGTCAAGGAAAAATATTGACGGAAGATTATCACACCTCTCCAATAACTCAAATACATGTTCACAGAGAAAAACTGCCAAAATTCTTTTGTCATGAATCAATAGTTCATAAAAAACAATTATCCACTAAATTCCAAATAATTCTCAAATTCTGATGTTTCTTTTGTCAATATTTTTTCTTCTCGTGTAATTGTGCGCTTAGGTTGTATGTACTGCATTTTGCGGTTTTCTTTTCCTGTGCAATCAAATTATGAGTCATGTATCAAAACAAAAGAATTAACGAAATTGCACATTGTTCCCATAAAATAATTTTCAGGTGGAGAGAACATCCTGGTACGATTGTCCATAAATGAGCCATTGTAAATGTATCGAGCTTTGGCTTTTCTAAATTCTAAATCATAATTGTTTTGGTCTGTCATAAATTCAATCTATCATTGTTTTTAAAGTATTTTATTGCTCCTACATATTTCATTAAACTTGAGTGTAGTGTACGTGTAGTTAACTCGAAATCCGAAGATAATCCAAGTAATTCGTGACACATAACTGGAAATCGAGAATATATGTAAACCTTAACCAAAGCTTGCCAAATACTCCTTGACCAACTGCAAGAAACTACTTCACTGCAAATATTACTTGGTAGTTGGCATTTGACATGCATTTCTGCATAAAAAATGTTTAGCTTCATATTTAACAAATCATGTTGACTATTCACCATCGTCAGTAAACATTATCATCTCACAATTCAAATATATAAACATGTTTACTTCCCTAAAACTATGAATGTACTTTATTGAACACATGCACACAAATCCATGTGCATACAACACTCCACAGTCAAATCGTTAAACAAAGTGGAGAGTGACAAGGGTGGACATTAATCTGACCGTGGATGAGGTCATCTTCATTTCTCTTATTATTATTTTTGCATCATTCCAATTCTCTAAAAATACTATGTGCAAATTTCATCCCTTCACCCTTTGACCATCACAAAAAATTGCGTCGGATGTACTATTTTACGTTTTATTACTCAAGTCAATTCCACACTCATCCCAACAATATCATTCTCAGGCTGCATGATTTTTGTCTCTTTGTCTCGCATGCCTAACCGATCCTAACTAAATCCTTTTTTCATTCATAAAAACAGCTAAATACTCCGAATCAAACAAAATCAAAGATTCTTTTTTGCACGCATTCCTTTAAATTCATGGAATTGGTATACTGATAGCAAGTTCACCAATCAAAACGGTCAAAAACATGAAAACAGTTCCATTTTTTATTAAGATTACCAGTCTTCCTTCACCAACAACCAAACAAAACAGAAGTAGTCTTTTTCTACGAATTTAATTTTTTTATGAATGTGTCACCTTCTCCACGGCATGTGTTTGAGTTACCTATATTCTTTAATACTTCATAATATGCTATTATGTTGAAAGATTTACTTTTGTTACGAACATTATCAAATACAAAAATACCAAATACCTACGCACGATGACAAGTCAATAAAACTTGTTCTATAAACCAACTCGTTTGTCGATTTCTGCTTATTACCAAGCAGGCCAAAAGCAGATTAGTCATTACTATTACACATATTACACAATGCGCTACATTTGACATTTACGTACTAAAGATTACGATTAAGCTAAGCTTTATTTAAATTTGTTCGACATTTTGTATCACGAATTCGTAAGCTTTGCCCAACAAATTGGTACATCGCATACCACATATTAAATTTTTCATCTCAAATCGATCAACAGATTATTGTTTTCAAATAGTAATTATGCCAGAACTTGAGTAGTTTGAATCTGTGTTCACTAATGAATAGAAAAAGCGGTAATTAAAGCATTTACTGCGTTCATCCCACTCAAACTCCCTGAATATGTAACTATTAATCTCCCAACAGCTCAAAATAAAACTTGATTTTAATTTGGTCACTCATGCACAAGAAGCAGGAATATCAAGTTGAATCTCCAAAGTCTGACTTAATTATACATTTTTTATGACGACAAGATAAACACATGCATCATCATAATACTTGCATGTGCATGTGTACATTTTATCTATTTTTCTCTTGCCTGATCTGATGACCAGCATTGGTCGGTATATTATAATTTTGTGAGCAGTCAATATCTTGAAATGACAATAACTCATCTTCATTTTACTCCTTAAGCCTCTCTTAATTACCATTTCCAACGAAAAGCGTTCATGTGCGCAAGCAAACAAGCTCGAGCAAAAAACCCAAGGATATTTATTTCATCTCTAACATTTATATGTAGGCATGCATAATAATACGCAACAATTTAAAGATCTCTCTCTCTCAGAACCAGAGATCGCACACGCTTTAATCTCTGCTAGTACACTTTTGCATGAAATGACATGACTGTGACGCTGGTGCTTCTGCTTCTCTGCTAAAAATGAACCCCCAACACGTCCTGTCTACCAAACCAAAAACACTACTGCGAAGAGGGTGTCGTTTTTTTATGAATGAGTCAAAGTCAAATGTTAATATTATTCAAGCTACTCCTTTCCTCTACCAAAATGACGAAGAGGTACATATACGGTTACAAATTTTACAAATCACGACACATGCACCATATCGTCTATATTACTTATTTTTAAACTGGTACACACAACAAATAGATACACAAGTTTTTGGAACACGACATACGTAACACTAATTGTAAGTAAAGTAGAGTCAGAGATAGATAGAAAGAGAGCCGAGCCGAGAAAAAAACTAAAGCTGCATGTAAAAAAGCTTGACTTGACTTTGAGTGTTGTTGTTTTGTTGAGGGTGATGGTGATGATGATCATGATCATGATGACTATGATGATAATGAAGCGAGTTGCAAAGAGACCTCAAGCCATTTCATATAAAGGTGCAGCATCCCTCACCGCACTTGGTGTTTAGATGCCGGGCAAGCAACATAACAGCAAGGCAGTTGATAAAACAAAGTGTGTGAAATTTTTAAAAGTTCTTACTGAAAAAGTATACTAATTAGTAGACAAGATTTAGTTATTAAAAAAATTCATCATGAAATTAGGTCTTCGGTCATCGTGGTTCCCGACCACGACGACCCTCACTTTGGCAGCAGCGAGCGTTGTATTTTTCCAATCTGTGATCCTTTTCAGGACAGCGTCAGCCCTGAGTATTAATAAAAGAGAGTCTGTGACTGAACAAGTGCTAATTATTACAACGCAAACGGAATCTCCAGAATTTAATGATGATGTGGTGGAATTTGGAAGTACTGGTTATTCGGGTAGTGCTACTACACCTCCAGCAATTGCACAAGGTTTAGTGTTATCCGATAGTGAACAAAGTGATCAAGCTGGTGTGAGTACCACTGTGGATACGATTATTGTTCAGGATACGACAGGGGGTGGGGGCGGGGGAGGAGAGAGTTGGGAAGTTGATCCCACATCTAGCAGTATAATTAGCAAAGATGTGGAAATCGAAATTGCTACGAGTGAAAATTCAAATAAGGTTATGCCACAAGGGGATAGTGCTGCAAGTGGAGGGGCTAGTCAAGAAATTGGAAATTCAAAGGTTTGTGAAAGAAAAATTAGGAACTACAAAAAATAAATTCATATGCAATATAGGTTTTTTATGAGTTTTTTATTTGGAAAAACATTTACAGCCAGTTCTTCCTGAAATCTACTCGTTTCACGTTGAGTCCAATATCCAATACCGTTACAGCCGAACCCAAGTCACGTCCAGGGTTGCCAATAAAGATCTAAAGCGTGCGCAAGAAGTAACCTTTAGCGTGGTTCTACCTGAAACAGCCTTCATTTCCAAGTTTGTTATGTAAGTCAAACAATTAAAAAATGCGTGCAACTTGCAGTCATAAAAATGTCAGAAAGGAAGGTGACCCAAAAATCTAGATTTTTTCTGTTTTGTTGGTGTATTTCTTCTAAGACTTTATTTTCATGTGAAATCGTCATTCTAGTTTCTAGAGAATAATGAGATTAGAATTTATGAGGAAATCCCCGTAAATTTGGAAATTTTGGTTATTTAGAAAAAAAGGTATTGACTTTTATTATCTTTATGCATTTTTTAGGGAGATTGATGGGAAAGCTTATGAAGCTTACGTGAAGGAAAAGGAAGAAGCGAAGAAGGACTACATTCAAGCTCAAAGTCAAGGACAAAGTGCCGGTCTTGTTGAGAAAAGGTGAGATTACAAATTTATTACTTGGATTTTTTACTTTTCTGTATTCTCCTTGCTCTTGGTTGGGTCGTTGGGTGCAATCATATATTCTTTTAAGCTTTACTTCTCACTACACAACTTGTTGAGCTTTTCCTGAACAAAGAGCAATTTTAGTTTAGTATGAGATTCCTAGAATGACTCTTTGTTTTTCAAACGGATGTTGAGCTTGAGTAGAGTGAGGTGTCATAAAACATGTTTTTTGATAACAGAAATTGTACTTTACAATTTTACAATGTAAAGAAACGGTATTCAATACAAATAATCTTTTTTACTCTTCAAAGCTTACATGCCAAAAATAGCTGATCGTTTATGAGTAAAAAAGATGCAAATATGTTAACAAGACGTACTAAAACATTAAGCAAACAAATAATTTTCTCACCTGTGTCTATTTGGATACTATGTTACTTTGATGATCTCATCTACAATGACAACCTTATTGATCATTTCTAATCTAAATCTTTATTTTATTTTAAAAGCGACTAAAAATACATCTGTAATTTTCTACTAAAATTTACAGTTTAATTTGCTTCAAGTGATGATTGATGGTGACTATTAAAGCATAATTTCTTGCTGGTGAATTTCTTGACATTTAGGTTTTAGATGATCGTATTTGTGCTATGCTGTATGCTATGATTAAAGACAAGTAGTACAATAGTACATCGTACAACACATTGTAATTGTACCTAATTTTAATCATCATTGTACTTACAACGGGACTACCTACTAGACTTACATATCCCACTAACTATCAACAACCTTTTTACGGAGCCATCATTACACAATATTCAAAATGAAAACTTTTTTTTACGATCTTTAACAGTTCATTATTGATTTTTCTTTAATAACAACCGTCCATTATGGGTTGTCACAAACTGACACCTTTATACCAGTCATAATTATATTTTATTACACATGCAACTAATATAACCGAAAAGTTGCATTATAAAATTATCTCTTGAAAATAAAAAACTGTACACCTTAAGTGCATACAAATATATTAGCAACCTACTATACCGCAACTGAAATACTATTTTTACCTGTGCCTTTCTGCTTTTCTATGAAAATAGCACCAGAAACTCGAACGTGTTCAACGTGAATGTCAACGTTAAACCACAGACAAAGGTTACCTTTAATTTGACATACGAAGAGTTGCTCACAAGAAGACTGGGCCGTTATGAGCAAGCCATCAACATCAACCCTGATCAGGTTCGTTATGCAATAAGTTTATAACAAGCCATAAAAATATTTTTTAAAGATGAAAATCAAGAGATATAAAAAATTCTTAGTACAATCATTACATTTACTATTACACAACAATAGTACCTTTATCGGCATTTTGAATCGTAAATAAAAAATGGACCGTACCGTACGCTCATAAACTTTAAATATGACAGCCCAACAGCAAAAAAATACTGTTGTAATTGCGGCCATTTTTTTAAAACTGAAAATTAATAGTAAAGCTAAACGTCAAGTTCATTGTTAGCTTATATTTAAAAAAAAAGTATTTTTCAAAGTAAACTTGCCAGATATTTTAAAAAGACTCTGGCAACTTTAAGGTCAAATTCGTGTTTCCGATAATCTATATTTCATATCTCATCGAAAAAAAATATTTACAAAAATTTGCAGCAGGTTTAAGAATTTTTTGGCAGAAAAAAATACAAAAAAAACTTGTTTCTAAACTTTGTTTTTCTTCCTGAAAAAATCTATCGAATGAAAAAAACAGGTCTCATCAATTCAAGACTATCAGATTGTTGTGAATATCGAAGAATCACGAAATCTAACGTTTGTCCGTGTACCCAGTCTCAGCAATGATATCGATGGCCAGAGTCCCGAAGGCAGTAAGTCAATAAAAATATTCCCTTTTCATATTTTTTACACTAATTACATATAATTATCTTTTATTGATTGAAAGACATGATAAATTTTGAAAGGAAAATTTGCATGCGCAAAAATATTTCACATGTAAACTTTGCGGTTTTTGATTAAGCTGAACGGGTTTTCAAACAAAAAAAAACATGTTTTAAAATATTTTGTTCCCTATTCAGACAATCCCGACGCTGTGATCGAACGACCTGCCGCCAACAAAGCGAAAATTTCATGGAGACCTAACACCGCAGATCAAAAGAAACTTGTGAAGGAAGGCATCTCCGGAAAATTCCTTGTTCAATATGACGTCAACAGGGAATCTGATGCTGGTCAAATTCTCGTAATGCAAGGCTACTTTGTTCACTTCTTTGCTCCAGAAAATCTACCCCCATTAAAGAAACACGTTGTCTTCATCCTGGACATTTCCGGAAGTATGTGGGGCAGGAAAATGGAACAGTTGAAGGAATCTCAAACCAAAATTTTGGATGACTTATCATCAGATGACTATTTTAACATTATCACCTTCTCCAGTGACGTTTACCTTTGGTCCCCAAAAGACACACTGAATACCAAACGTAATGAATTTCATCAACCATCTTTCCCCACCATTTCAGAATTTACGCCACCCGAACTCCTCGCAAGAAAGCAACCACTTCCAGCCACCCCCGAAAATATTAACAAAGCGAAAGCCTTCATTGACTCCCTTGTCGCCAGTGGTGGAACTAACATCCACGATGCCATCATTGAAGCTTTGAATCTCACAGCAGCCATTAAACAATCCCAACAAAAACCCGAGAGCAGTTCTTCATCAACTGAACCTGAAACTATTGAAACGACCATTTTACCAGTCTATGCACCAACCACAACTACACAAAAATCAACAACAACCACTGCTGGTACCACCATATCCGAGGCACCTTCAACCACCACCGCCTCAGCGTCTACCACCTCTACCACAACTCAAGCCACTTCATCCACCACCCAATCCGGCACTGACGACGATGATGAAAACAGAACAGTTTACATTATCGACGTCGCCCGTAATGACCTTCCTGTGACTGAAACCCCAGAGGAATCTTCCACCTCAATTTCCTCCACATCCTCATCCCCAGGTCAAGTTATCTTGCCACCCAATGTACAATCTCTTATTATCTTCTTAACTGACGGCGAGCCCACCGTAGGAATCACCGATCCCCCAGAAATCCAAAAACTCATCCAAGCTGCCAATCGCAACCTCTCCATTCCAATTTTCTCCCTTGGATTTGGCGAAGGTGCTGATTTCCCCTTCCTCAAAAAACTGTCCCTCCAAAATTATGGTTTTGGCCGAAAAATCTATGAAGCTTCCGACGCTGCTTTGCAATTGAAAGGATTTTACAACGAAATCGCTTCCCCACTCTTGTCCAACGTTACCTTCAACTACACCTCCGAAAACTACAACATCACCGACGTCACCGTCACCAGATTTCCTACCGTATTCGGAGGCACTGAAATCGCAGTTGCTGGAAAATTGGTAGCTCCACCCAAACCAGAAAGAGACGACGACTTCCTGAATGATTTCGAAACGACCATTGCACCCAGCCATGACGCTGCCCAAGAAACCACTCAAGGCACCCTCGACGATGAAACACCAGGCTTGTCTGATGACGACTTGGACACCGACTCTGCTCCTCCAAACAGATTATCAATTTCCTGCGAATTGGAACAATCCGACCGTTACTACTTTGACGTGAGCGTGGAAGGCATTGGCCGTGACGGTGAAGTGGATTTGAGTCACGTGGAAGTATACGAAAGACCACGTTGCGGAGTTGGCATTGACATCCCCATCTTTTTCCTTCCTCCAGCCGGGTCTCAGTTTCCCCCAAGACCCACTCCACCACCAACCCCAGAAGACATCTTCCTTGAAAGACTTTGGGCTTATCTTACAATTCAACAATTAATTGAAAAAGACCTTGCTGGCTTGGACGACTCTTCCTCTGGAAATGCCAATCCTGATGATAACTCAATCGACGATAACATCACTCCATCCAGCACAGTCCGTCCCGAAGACTCTACCCAAGTGACCAAAGTACTTCCTTCAAATGAACAAAGCCGCACCACTCCAACTCCTTCGGTCAGAAATGTGACCAAACCGGAAACAGCAAAAGAGAAAGCTCTCCGACTTGCCCTCAAATACGGCTTTGTCACTCCACTTACTAGTCTGGTTGTTGTGAAGCCCAATAGCAGTGATGTGACAAATGCCGTTCCCACAGATGGACGTCCAGATGCTCTTGACAGCTTATACGGTAATTCATCAACTTTTCCTCTTAAATCCGTTTCATTTCAAAAGTTATCATTAAATTATAAATTCATAAATGGTATGCAATCTTCAAAAGCTGCGCGAAGATTGTCATTCCAAGCACCCATTTTAAACGCACGATCACAAGGACAACTTCCGTCTAGAGTGTCAGGTCGTAGACACAACCTGTCTCTTCCACCAGTACCTGCTTGGCCATCTATGATCGTTCCTCGTCCTCGTACTGCTCCTAGTGGTGGTACTGGTACTCCATGGCGTCCAAACAAATATACGCATTATAATAGCCCCAATCGTATTGGTTCTCATAGTAGGGGAAGTGGAAAGAAAGCTGGCGCACTTGACAGCACCATACAACGCCTCAGTCATGGTTAGACCTTCAGAAAAATGTTCAAATGGAAAGAAAAAGAGGCTTGGAGCATGTTTGCGCTTGGAATGACAAAATATTCTGCACGATGATTATATGATAATTAAGATGATTTATTCTGTTTTGATGTGAAATGATAAACTGTGATAAATGTATGACTAACTGAAATGATTTTTGTTGTTGCATCCATAAAATAACCCATGTTCAGTAATATTATCGAGCTAATTCGTTGATTGTTTTGTTTGTTAATCAAACAGCTCCGCAAAGCATGTCCCTTGCCTTAGCCGCCCCCGCTTTTCCAAGCGGAATCCGTAATAAAATCGCTTACAGTCCATTGCCTGTGCCAATCTCCAGCAATTATCACTATGCTCGTCCAATACCTCCAATCCCATTGGGTAAACTTTTAAATTTTATTAACTTGCCATTCGCTAAAAATATCCCAAAGATAAAATTATGCATGCTTGCTAAAAAAGGGAGATATTAAGACATTGCACAAATAATAATTTTTGGACATGCCATAATTGAACAGTCGGAGGACCCCTTACACACGGACCCCCACCAGCACTTGGTTTTGGCTCTGGCGGAAATGGTGGTGGTTTTGGAGGCCCTCCTTCCGCAGGCTTCCCTCAATTCGGAATAGCTGACGACTATGACTCATCCTCAGAGCAAAAGATTGCAGTTCCCTTCGTACCTTCACCAGTATTGCCTGTGGACAACACCCAACCCACTTTGCTTAGCACCACAGCACGAGCACCTGCACCCACCACATCCGCCCCCGCATCTCCCTCTTTGACATTGAGTGACATAAGTTGGCTCGACTCAAACATTCAAGCTATTCATTTGAATGAGACTGATTACATGATTGCCAGAAATCAAACGGTGAGCAGATTAACATTTTTAACTAATTCACCGCATTCAAAAAAATACATAACTTCTCTGACCAATTTTATTATTTAAATTTTCCAGTCTGACGACAACGAAGGCTATGAATGCAAAAATTCAATGAATGGTTCAAATGGTGAATGTCGCCACCTCCAATCCTGTGTTTTACCTGCTTTCACCACCGACAGCGACGTTTTAGTTAATTCCTACCTGTGTGGAATTGAGTCCAAATCTTCAAGTAGCATGTATCTTGGCGTGTGTTGTCCCTCTACCAGAAGATCAGACAACCAAGAAAACCCCTAAAATATTTTTTATTGATCCCATAATTATCGTTGAAAATTTCACCAGTGATTAATTTGTAATGTATTTGTAAATAGATATATTTATGTATGATAATTTAGTAGGGATTTTTTTTACTATTTTCAAAAGTTTTTGGCTTCAATGCGAAAATAAAATTAGATCTCTTTCTTTGTGACAGGTTTGTATGGGAAAAAGGTGAACACAATAATTTAGAGGAACGGATTTTTTTTAACGTGAGATTTTATTTAGGCGATAGGGATGAATGGTTTGTTAGTTTTTTTGTTGTTGATGTTTTCTGTACATTTTTTGTTTTATTTGTTTTACGACACGAGTTAGATAAGAGTTCACTTTAAACAAGTTTGAAAATAAAATTTTGAAGAAAATTTATAATAATGAAAATTGTGATTTTTGATGTGCACAAATTAATTCAGCATTTTTAAAAGAAAGTAATTTGATCATGTTTACGCTTGGGACCCTCCACCTTCATCAGTTGTGCGGGTTGATCGCCAAATCCTTTGAAGATGCGAAGATGATAGAAAACATTCTTGTTGGGGGTTCGAGCACGCACTTTAACAAAGTAGTTGACTCCATTAACTAGTTGGGTTCTATAGGAAATTGGTTTGATTCGCCCAATTACATTGGCTCCACCGGGAACACCTTCCAAATGGGTTTTGATTTGGGGATGGATTCCACGAATCAGTTTCTTAACTTCCGGTGTCACTGGTCTGTCTTCAGAAATTCCCCCTGGAATGGATCCAGACTGAAAAATTGAAATGAAATTATTTTTATGAATATCAATAAAAGAGTATGGAGATATTATACTGATTAAAAATAAATTTACGCACCAGTACGTTTCCACCCTGGCCATACGTAGCCAAAAATAGAACCAGAATAAACGGAACTGTCACAAGGATCGCCCTCATTTTTGAAGAAGTTGATTGCTTTACTTGAACAGAAATTTACAGAGATTTTGACTGCCTCACCTTAATCCAAATTGATATCTTTAATTGTAGAAAATTTTGTTTCTGACTATAAATTTGCGATGCACATGTGTACGTCTTTAGAATAAAACTAAGTTTGTTGGATGATCATTCTGCTCTGCGAATCACATAAATTCACATTACCATCATCACAACCTCAATGATCTTTGAAACACATCATTTATGTTTAGCATGCTAAAATATTAAAAAATGTACATTAATTTATTCGCAGCTTAGTAATTAATACTGAAGGTTTGATGACATGACACCGATTTGCACTGAGCTGATTATACCAGTACCAGTTTTACTAAGTTTTTGCAGTGTCAGCTCAAAAATCTTATGTGTGAAACGCTGTTTTTTGTCTTTCATTTTATTTAAGTGCTTTCCACTAATTGCATTGATGAATTATATATGCTTTGGCACGTTTAGATCTATGTATGTATATCACATTTTGCATTCAATTTGTATTTACAGTTGGAGCAAGTATGTTATTCTTAAATCTTGAACTATGTTATTACGCCGCTGAAAGCGAAGCTCAGCAAGTATTGACTTAATCGTGTTTGTCCGTCTGTCTGTCCGTCAACACGATAACTCAAGAATGCCTTGACATATTGACCCCAAATTTGGCATGTGGGTTACTGAGGTCAAGGGCAAGAACCCTAAATTGATTTTCAGCCCCCTAGGTCAAACCCCAAGGTCAAGGGTCAGGGTCGAAGTTTTTCAACTTAGTCATAATGCACATTTTGAATAGCGCAATCGAAAGGTCTCATTGAGTAGATCATATATCATGAATCATGTGTCACTTTAGGTCACCGTGACCTCGTTGGGTCAGAAATAGGGGTCAAAGGTTGCCATGTCGAAATACGCCAACCTGTTGCACTGAGCAACCTGTAAGCCTGACCTAGTACTTTGTTTAGTTGCCTATTTTTTCTAAGCATATTTTTTTACAAGGACATCATCATGGATTCTGACAAATTGACTTCTTTGATGAAATGCAATCCATGTTCCATATTATGCAAGCTGAACTGTCAGCTACTGAAGCCAACAGGATTTTTGGATGATGGACGATCTTTGTACATAAATTATGGATTGATCTGTACAAATTGTAATTCTATTGCTAATAACCATGAAGCTGATGATTTCCCGTTTCATGGTTCGGACTTACTCAACAATACTTCGCCAACTCAAGATGAGGATATAGAACTGGTTAGTCCATTTCCTAACGGTTTAAAATTTATCCATCAAAATGTAAATGGAATAAGGTCGAAGTTTGTTGAATATAGAAATTTATTGACAAGTGACCCAAAAATTGCAACTTTCGCAATAACAGAATCGAAATTAAAGAAATGTAGAGATGACTCCAATCAATTTGAACTAGATAACTATACTCTTTTTAGGTGTGACAGAGAAGGGGATAAGGAAGGTGGAGGAACGATGTTGTATGTCAACAAATATTTTGAGTGCGAGGTTATCTCTTTAACTTTTCTCATACCTAAGTATGTAGAATGTATATTAGTTAGACTTAAGAGCAAAGGTATAAGGAGCATTTTAGTAGCTGTTATTTACGTGCCTCCTGACCTTGTAAATGATGAATGTTTTAATTTCCTAAGCTTACTTCATAAATTTTTAAGCTTATATAAAGGTGAAAAGCTACTTTTTGGCGACTTTAATGTTGATTTTCAAACTAGAAGTAATCATGCGAAACGTTTAAAAGAAATTACGAAAGAATACAATTTTACCCAAATTATTGATTTTCCTACCAGAGTTGCCTGCATTAAACACAAAACTAAAGGTTTTACGGTTTCCAGTAGCCTACTTGATCATGTGTATGTTAGTGATATTGACTGGTATAATAAATGTGGAGGTTTCGATTATGGAGGTTCTGACCACAAATTAGTTTACGTTGTTAGAAAAAGAGATAAGAAAGTGGTCATAAAGAAAAATATGATTACCTATCGTAATTTTAGCAAAATTGATGAGGAAAAATTCTCCAATGAACTTAAATCAATTAATTGGTCATTTTTACATGATGTCGTGAGTAATGATGTGAATGTTAGTTATGACAGATTAAATAATGTAATCATGACATATTTGAATGCTCATGCACCCATGAAAACTATGGCAGTAAAAACCAAGTCCTTGCCTTGGTATAATAAACAGTTGTCTGCTGAGTGTCAAAATCGCGATAAGAGTAAAAAAATATTTGATAATTCCAAAAATTATGATGATTTTTCCGCTTACAAAAAGCTTAAAAATTCCACAAACACACTTACTTTAAAAGTTAAGAAAACTTATTTTACAAAATGCTTTGAAAGATGCAAATCGTCAACGGATGTGTGGAACACAATGAATGATTTGATTAATTTTAGAAAACAACACAAAACACAAATTACGAAATTGGTTGATTATGATGGGAATTTTTTAGAAAACAAAGATGAGATAGCTTGTAAATTAGCTAATGAGTTTATGGTGCGGGATTCCGAATGTGATATACTGTTATGTGGTGAAAAAATTCAAAGCTACGAAGAAGAATTTTTGTGTAAAAACCCTGATTATAAAGAATCAGTTATTAATAAAGAAGAAGTTGAAGCTGCTATTATGTATGTACAAAAAGGTGGTTCAAATGAAAAAACTATTCCGAAAAAGCTACTTTTTGTTATACACTATCCAAACCCATTACAATTTTATTTAATATTATTTACACACTTTCATGTATTCCTATTATTATGAAACATGCAATATGAACTCCATTGTATAAGGGTAAAGGTTCGTATTTTGACTCTTGTAAATGTAATTTAGGGGTCGGTAAACCGAGGCGACGGAATCACACTCAAGGATTATTGCGCTCTTCCCCTTTTCC
>JAQFXM010004664.1:0-16610 GCA_034693345.1 Entomobrya multifasciata
GATTCGTAAAGTAAAACATCTAGTCACTCTTTGGTATACTAATGCTGAGGTCTACTTCCATTGTAGGAATTGTTACAGTTAAAAATACTCTAATGGAAATCTAATTTTTCGATCCTTTCTTGATCAGCATTTTCTCTATCGTGTTGCAGTTTAATGATCCGGTCTTTTATGGTTTTTATACTACAGATTATGTAGTTTTTACTGATATCGAATTTATTTCTAGAAACTTCTTGGGCTACAAATAAACTCGATTCTAATTTTGTTATTGTTAAACACCCTTTACTTGTTCTATTGCTAAAAAACATTTCACATTTTACATATAAACAGGTGCCTTGTAATTTTTATATAAAAAATATGTCTTGGTAATAGGTGAAAGCGTTTGATAAGTATAATAATTCCACAGAAATAACTAAACTACTTCAATTTACAAATAAAAGGCAACCATGTTTTATTTAACCACAAAAAAGCATACACGAAATTTCAATTTTGTCAACAGAAAATTAAAATAAATGGCCAGAAAGGAAAATTTAAGTTTAAGTTTTGTGAAACGTGTGGTGATGAAGTTTACAGCAAAAAATACAACAAGAGTTCTTTGAACTATAAAATTTCACCTTCACGAATTTTGTCGTTTTTTGACATCTTGACTAAAACTTGAATGCACTTGACTGCAAACATTTCTACTATAATTTACTGACCAACTTGCAAATTGAATACTGCCAGTCATTTTGCTGAAAACCTTCGCGAAGTTGTTTCAGAGTGATGATAAGACTGTAAACCAGTTTTGCTGTCTAAATCTATAATTTTGAGCTTACAATTATGCAAGCATATTTTTTACCATCGGTTCAGTCTGGCGAAAATGACAACATAATAATAGCTTCTAAAAATTTGAATTCATTAAAAAATATCCAGATATCATGATATTTTTATGACCACTATAACTATCCCATGCTAGTAACCCTACTTACCCAGTGCTTTTATTTGTTGAATTGTAATTTTTATTCTACTTTATATTTCTTCAACTTTGTGGGATTTGAATTACTTATCTTACTTTAAAAGTATGAACATTTTTTCTAACGATTAAACGCGTGTAAATAAATACATTCACTACACTTTTGAATTTACCTGAATTCGTGCAAAAACATAATGATGCAGTTTGCATGCGACTCAGATTCTTCATTCAATCGCAATCTAGACGTTGGATCTTTCGTACATTTTACGTAGTATTTGGGGCTAATTGATACCAAATTTCAGTATAAATTTTCTTTAGTTAGTTAAGGAGTTATAATACTTTGTTAAATTAATGATGGATTGGTAGGTCATCTTCAAAATGCATTGAAATTCAACAAATACGTGCAATGTTTATAGTGTTATCAGTCTGAAAGAAAAAACGGAGAAATGCATGTATACTTGGATTACATTTAAATTTTATAACTGAAGTGAAATAGTTGCCACAATGACAAATTACGTCATTATTTGTCACGCGAAGTTGAAGGGTTTTTGTTTCCTGGTCTGTGTGCTTGTAAGTGTTACAAGTATTGTACAAGCGTTTCCGGTTACTCCAGTATCGGAAGCATCATTAGTTACATTTTTAAGATGCATGAAAAATACGAATCAGAATGTTGATGTGGACATGTTTATACCAGATCACTGCAAAGATATACTAATTCCATCGAGTGGATCTTCTGTAGCGTGTAAGGAAACTCCATCGAAACCAGAAATAAAGAAAATAGAAGATTTTGACAAGCTTTTTTCAGATGGAGTGGAAAACATCAATGAACAGGTATCAAGGCATACTTCACCTGAATAAAAAAAACCGAGCAGTATTTATAATATGAAACAGCGGTTCAGGCAAAACCACACTCACTAAAATTTTGTCCAAAAATTTACATCATTTGTACGGCACATTTACTAATAACGGGCTTTGGAATATAGTTGAAAATGAAGATTATTCAAAGTTTTCAAGAGCTTCGTTTCAAGGTCTTGTACCAGTTTACGTGATTAATCGTAACAACGTGGCTTTTTGGGACTGTCCTGGATTTGATGAAAATCGTGAGGGGAAAATAGATGTTGCGGCTAAATATTTCATGCAGAGAGCAATCGATCTGACAAGTAGGGCAAAATTCATTTTCACAGTTTAGTTTAGTTTAGTTTAGAACTTTATTAGCAGGAAAACATACATACATCCACTAAAATGTGTAACAACGTGTCAGTATACCTGAAGTACAACTGTTCTTGATACAGAAACATAAGATGGCAGAAAAACAAATATAATATCAACATCAACAAAAATTCCTTTTACATTCCAGTCATTAAATTACAACTCTTACAGCCTAATACAAGTATGTACTACATCTCAGACTAATTAGGTATTTTTTTTAAAGGTCTGAGTCATCAGCAGACACTTTGTTTTAATCAATATGAAAAGAAAAAGTAAAAAAAAGTCAGTTAAAAATATGTTTGGCGATGATGGTGCTATGATTTAAACATGTTTGATTATAATTTTTTTAAGTATTTGAAATTAGTATTCTTTTTATTTTTTTACTATGTCCCCTTTTGTTCATTAGGGCCCATTCGACTAATTTTAGCAACAGAGAAAACAAATCAAGCTTATTTGAAAATAAAGTGACACATTTTTTACAGAAATACACAGGTAAATATATTATTTCTCATATTGTCTTCCCATTCAAAATTTCCAAAAAAAATTTCAACTTTTTTGCAAAATTTATTTTCTGTCGAATAAATAAAATCCCACCGAGCATTGTTGGAACGTTAGTAAATGTTACGTGACACAAAAATATATGCATCATCAATTCCTAAAATCGATTATGAACCATAACGATAAAGTGAGAATCATAATGAACTTTTTGAATCTATGTACTAAAATTCGTGTAAATCATTAGATTTTCTTGACAGGTCCACATTTATTAAGTTGTACTCAAGGACTACGTAATAAGCGATGAAATATTGCAAACCTGCACACAATTTTTCTTTTAGTTTTGCCTCTTTTTAAACTGCAACTCACAAGATTGTTCCGTAAATATTGTGACATTCCTTATAAATGAACAGGTTGAGATTCAATATCCTGTCCACCATCTGCCGATGTCGTCCTTTGTGTGATTTCACATTCCCTCGCTATCTTTTGCAAATGTCTTACTACATCCTGCAAATATTTAACATATTTTGTAAATAAATAAACCAGTAATAACGACCGAGAAATTAATAGTTTTGTTAAAATATTAGCTTACAAATACTGAAATTATAGCATATCCAGTTGCAGTACCAACATTAAGCATGTAAGTTGAATACGGCACGATCGAGTGTACAGGTAGCTTAACATGCCAACCAAAATAGTAGACCTGACTGAATATCAATACGAGAAGTGGAATAAAAGCAGCAAAAATATGAATAGCCCAGTCATTATAAAACGTCTTTTGAAAATAGATAAGAACGCTAAGAAATGTGTAATCCACAGTGACGATTATAGCAGCCAAGATAATCCAGTAAGGAGAGAACACTGAATCGTCATAGGTGGCTGCAACCAAGAACCAGAAAACGTTGACGAGAAAAAGATTCTGAAATAAATATGATTATTAACAAATATATTTTCTTTGATCAATAAAATTTTAAAATGTTTGATTGAAACCTTACGTAGATAAGAAATGCGAAACAAAACGTTATCCATTTTGAATCTTTTGAACCGGTCTCATCACTTTTCTCAAACGCATAAATGAACATTCCAAGAATCATTCTAAAATTTACATATGAAAACATAATCTTTAAATTGTTATATTAAATTTTAATTTGAACTCAAAAAATTAAAGTATTTGTCCCTTACAAGCTAACAAATAAAGTCATTTTATGATTTTGTAGAAATTCATGTAGTGGCTCCCTAAAATATATTAAAGTATGGCAAAAGTTTCATTTTAGTGAATTAATTAATATTTAAAATTTGTTAAGTTTAATAGATATTATATGCTTACCATACAACACCTACAACTAATAGAACCAATGTGACAAGCATTTGAACAATTTTAATGACGAATCCAAACAAAAATCCACAATTTCTAAAATATTCCTCCTCTTCCTTTGTTGGACCAATAGTAACTTTAGAAGATTCATTTAAATCCGGTCCACTTAAACTTGTACCAGTCTCGTTCTCAACCCTGTTGCTATTTTGCGTGGGAGGAACCTGTTGGTATTTCTTGTTACCATGTCGTTTAACTGACACATCATCATCGTTATTACTATTAACGACAGGGTTATCCACTGAAGTGAAATCCCTACTATTAATTTCCACGTTCATTGTTCTAATTTAAATGATAAATGTCTACTATATTTTAACAAATCACTGTAATAAATCAAATATTTCAAGTTGATCATATGGTATTATCACTCTTATGCTTTCACTCCCACTAAGATATATAGTGGCAGAGATAAAAGCTCTAGTACACTTTCTCCATCTATATATTGCGCAGTTGCATTTACGTTTTATACGTATATATTATATACACGTTAGCAATATGCCAGTTTATATTTATGTATATATATGGTAGCAAATTAGGTGAACAAGTGTTTTTTACTAGCGTTGACTTTCCAAAATGCCTAATTGCATATTTAACTCGTTAGAATGGACCATTTTATTTTTACATTACATAAATACACACCATTTAACATAACTTGATATTTTCCGTCTTTCGAAACGTTGAATTATTCAATATTTATTAATAGAGTGGCTGTCCTTGGTACATATTTATCACTGTACCTTTTATACACTAACAGATTATTCGGTACA
The DNA here is from genome assembly GCA_034693345.1 of Entomobrya multifasciata. NCBI lineage: Eukaryota > Metazoa > Arthropoda > Collembola > Entomobryomorpha > Entomobryidae > Entomobrya > Entomobrya multifasciata. The sequence continues at coordinate 4,793 of JAQFXM010004664.1, forward strand.
TTAACTGAAATATTACCCAAAACTAGAAGAATGTAAATTCGGAAAAAAAATCAAACACCGAAAGCAGTATATAATTAGATGTATATATAATGTATGTGATGCAAATATTCATACGTTTTGTGGTCATTTAGGGAAGTATATGCGTACTTTTTAACGTTTTTGTACTTTCGATTTAAAATGCATGTGACCTTAAGACACCCATATCTCGACAAATTGTGTCTACAGACAGACAGACAGGATTGTAATTTCACTAACTACCAATTATGCGATTTCATCGCTTTCTATAGTTAGTACTGACGTACAACAAAGAGAAGGCATATATGTGAATAAAATACAATGTAGCAACAGCAACTCTTCTCTTTACACGAACAGCTGACTTGACAAATTCTGGTTTACAAATTCATTTGACAGATATATTTTGTAAAGCAACTTGTTGTACACTTTCATTTTAGTGATTCAACAATTAAAAAGATAAAGTAATTTTAAAAATATAGTACATTGTATTTGATCAATTAATTATGGATTCTACAAATTGTACATCCGATTTAATTGCTACTTCAATTAAAATCGATCTAGATTTTAAAGCACCTTGTATAATTTGCTGTGTTCCTTTAAAACAAGTGGTTAATAAATACACACCATTTATACCCGTGACCCAACAAGATAAAGAGCATGATAAGCTTTTCCACTGGTTTTTAATCCACTTCCAAGCTTCTATAATTAAGAAAAAAGTTAAAGGTGACCTAATTAACACACACGTGGAACGTTTTGACGATTTATTTAAAAGTTCAATTGGTTGGGATGGAGAAGGAGGAAAAACGAAATCTTTACCATTTTGTGAAGAGTGTAAAACGGAGTTAAATGGGTTAATGGAAAGGAAAAAGAGTTTGGAAAGGGAAAGATTTGGAAAGCGACTTTTGAAGGAAGATGAGGAAATATTTGAAGGAGATGTTTGCAGAGTTTAAAAAGAAAATTTGGGCAGGTGAATGGAAATTTGTGAAATGTGGGATTTATGGGATAGATAAGAGGTATCAACGGGTGAAAAGTAAGTTAAAGTTAAAATTAATTAGTTAATAATTGAATAGTTAAAATTAAGTAGTTAATTTAATTGGTTGGTAGGGTACATTTTGAAGATTAGAGATATGACTTGTGGAAAAGAGGCGACGGTTGAAGAGGAACCTCCAATAATTCAAGTGAAGGAGGAAATAGATGACTTTGAGGAGGATATGGATCCTTTAGGACCTGATTCAGGTGCTCTGGAGGAGGTGGAGGGTCCTTATCATAGGAATTGCTTGTTATGCTACAAAGCTATATCGAAGGAGGAGGGTGCCCAAGGCCCAGTTTTGACAAATGATTTAAATGAACAAAATTTCAATTCGGTGTTTATTCTAAGGAAAATGCTGAATGTTCCAAGGAATAGACTAGTGGGTTATCTTGAAGATTTTGGATGTCCGGGGAAATGGGTGGAGTATTGTAATAACTGCTTGTATTTGGTGGACGCAGCTTTAAGAATTCAGAAGGAGATTTCAGAGCTGGAAGATAAGCTGAGAAAGTGTCAAGAGAAAATGGTCCAGAAAATCAAGTCATCTTTCAATTCAAAGAAGAAGAATAGGTCACTGGAGAACTCCAAGGGTGTCACCAACATAACAGAGGAAACTAGACAATTCATAAATTTTCCTCCGGAATTAGGAAAAAAATCAAAAGAAAATTTACAAAAGGGGGCGCGTCTTCAATCGGAAGTTAGTGAAGCTGACAATGATGACTTTGATGGACCTTTGGGGTCACCACCACCATCGCCACCTTTTGACGACCTCCATAACATTGGACCCAGCCCCAGATCTTCTGATAATTCTCCCCAAATAGCAGATCTGAAGCCAAGGTCTTCAAAACGGCAGAAATTAGAATCTTCGTCGTCACCACCACCACCACCGCCATCACAACCAAGTCCTCAAGATAACCATGACCTTGAACTTGACCCCAGAATTGTTCCAGGGGGACAACCCGCAGATCTTAAGAAACTTGTCAAAATTCTGAAATCAGGCGAATAAACTTGTTCCCAATGCCCCCACTTACCAAACCAACCCATGTCACTCTTAAAATTCTACAAACATTTAATTTTCCATTTCCAAAGGCCCTTCAAATGTAACATCTGTAATATATATTGGTCCAGTGCCAAGGAACTTGAGAAAAAATCATTTAAAAAGGAGGGCCCACCTTCTAATTCGGAGCATGTATGCAGTGAGGAGACTTTAGTGAAAATTGCAGCGGGGGAGGCGGGGGTGGATGGGAAATTTATTGCAGGGAAAATTTGGCCATGCAAATGGTGCCCTGATCTTGAAAAATTTGATACAGAGGTCGAAAGGGATTCACATGAAATGGAAAACCATTCATCTTTAAAAAATTTACTGGAAATTTGGGAGTATAAGTGCTTATCTTGTGAGAAAGCTTATCGGAGTTATGAGGAATGGCTTCTTCATCGAGTTTTGGGGCATCCTGAGATTGCAGCGACTAGTTGTCTATTTTGCGATTATAGTTCAGTCATTCCCACGAAAGAGGGCGTTGGTAAAAATAAAATATTAATTAAAAAATGTATGCGCGAAAGTGAAAAGGGACCATGTGGTGAAAATTGTCCGTTAGTAATTTTTTTCAAAGATTTAAAGTTTTTGCCTAATTTTGAATAAATTACCATAGTTTTCACCAGAAGTAGATTTTTTTTGAAAACTGTGGTAAATTTTTCAAACGTAGCCAAAAAAACTAAATCTTTTTTTAAAAAAAAAGTACTAACGGACAATTTTCACCACATGATCCCTTTTCACTTTCGCGCACACAAATAGCCTAATTTAACTGACTATTTAACTTCAACATTAAATTTTTATTTTTATTGGATTTTTTACAGACGTTTTAAATTTTCTGATGCTGAAGAACCATGTCCAATGGAAACACCCAGCGGTCAAAAACTTTTGTATATCCCATGAAACTTGTGACCTTTGCGGGATAGCCTTCAAATTTGGCAAGGATTTATTGGCAAGCCATATCAAAGATAAGCACAAATTTATCAGAGGAACTTATGGATGTCCATTGGACGGCTGTCATTTTAGGACCAATGATTTAACCAAAAGATTTAAAGATCATTTGCTCTTTCGTCATTCTTGGAATCCCAAAATTCCATTATATTTACGCCCTGAATTTAAAGAGAAGAGGAAGGTGATTTGTGACATTTGTGGGAAAAGTTTAAGATGTCGAACAGAGTTTCTTGAGCATAAATTGCGGACGCATGCAATGCAGCCGGGGGAAATTGAGGAGTGGAATGGGGAGAAAGTTTGGACATGTGAGAAAGGGGAGGAGTGTGGGGGTTATCGAACGGTGATAAGTAGTCGTTTGAAGGAACATATGATGAAGAAGCATGGGGCGGAGAGGAAGTGGAAATGTGAGGAATGTGGAAAGGGGTTTACGGATTGTAGCAAGCTGAGAATTCATAAGCAGATTCATAAAGGAGTGAAGCCGTATCAGTGTGAAATTTGTGGGAATTCGGTGAGAAAATAAATAAATAATTTTATATGTGTATGGGAAAGTGAAAAGGGGACCATTTGGTGAAAATTTGGTGGTTAGGGATTTTTTCAAGGATTTAAAGATTTAAGGATAATTTTGAAATAAAAATGTTGAAGAGAAAGTGAAAAGGGGCCATTTGGTGGAAATTGGGCGTTGGGAAATTTTTTTCGAAATATTGAAGGATTTAAGGGTAATTTTGAAAAAATTGACTACTTTCAGAAAAGTGACTAACGGATAAATTTTCATCTAATGGTCTAATGGTGAAAATTGTCCGTTAGTGATTTTTTTGAAGGATTTAATGATATAAGGCTAATTTTAAAATAAAATGTTGAAACGAAGGTGAAAAGGGGCCATTTGGTGAAAATTGTCCGTTAGGAATTTTTTTCCAATGATTCAAAGATTTAAGTCTAATTTTGACATAATTCTCTACTTTCAGATAATTAACTAACTAATAATTTGCACCAAAAAATCCCTTTTCATTTATGTTAGATTTTTTTTAAATTGGACTGAAGTTTTTGAATCATTGAAATAAATTTACTAACGGAAAATTTTCACCAAATGGTCCCTTTTTACTTTAGGTTCAATTTTTCAAAGTAGACTTCAATTTTTGCATCCTTGAAAAAAATTATTAACGGACAATATTTACCAAGTGGTACCTTTTCATTGTCTTGTATACATATGTGTTTATTTTTTGAAGAAAAAAGATAAGTTTGTTTGAAACATGTTTTAATCAAGTGGATATTTTTTGTTGGATTTGCAGTTTGCGGTGAAGAATTATCTGTATATTCATACGAGACTGAGTCATCAAAATAGACCATTTGCTTCAACGAATAAGAAAAGAACTACAAAAAGAACAAGTACAATGACAGGTACAAGTACCATCGCGGATTCTCAAGGTGCTAGTGTCATTCCTGTATCTATTCCAACGGAAACTCTTCCACCCACGCAATTTAACAATACTACAGTATCGACTATGGAAAGTGTAAATTTTAATCATGACGGTAGTGCTATGGATATTAATTAAATGTTTACAGTATTTATAGTTAAGTTACTTTGATGCAGATTGTCCAATATTTTGATATGGAAAGAAATAAATTCATTTTTTTTGGGAATAATTAAAATTTGTTTTTGAAAAGATGTAAATTTTGAGATGAGTAAAATGGGATAAGTTTATTTTATTAAATTTAAAACAAAACATTCATATCAAACCAACTTGTTTTTTGATGCTACCAATTAAAAACATTTGCGTAACTTTATGAGATTTTCTTGAAACGCTTATTTTTTATTGGGTCCAATTCTTATACTTGTTTTACGAAAATTCATACTTCAAATTCAATTATTCAATTATTCAATTATACAAAAATTCAAAACTCAAATTTATATTTGAGAAAGTTTTGCTGGCATTTATTTTCCTCCCCTGCGATGTACTCCACCACCACCTGGCTCGTGAGTTGGAACAGTTAGTGTTGCCAATTCGGCGATTCTGGGATCCTGTGTTGTTCCAATTGTCGCTGAAACAAAAGGATATGCATACTTTAGTTTATAATATATTGTGGTTACTGAATACCAATTTACTGAAGCATTCAAATATGTACTTACAAGGTGAACGAGTGGGGGCAGTCTGTCGAGCTGAAACTTCGCCAGTAAAGTCCGTCAAAACTGCACAAACAAGTGCTATCATTACAATAGATTTAAAAGATGCCATTTTCTATCGATTATATGTTAAAATACGGACACTTTTTTTTTAGTTTTTTATACGAAACTAAACTTTGAATGCAGTTGGTTTTGCTAGGTTCAGTTTTTATACTCCTTTTATTTAACTTTCAGTCGAGTAAATTTTGGCTTGGTGGTTAAGTGAAAAATAATTGAATAAGAGGACTCGTGACTTTTGCCAGACAAAACTGAAATATTGCGGATTTTAAAATTGCATCAGGCGTTCATAATAATGAAATAAAATAATAAACCAACCAGTAGGTGCATATTTAGGTTTTATTCCATGGATATTTTAACTTTTCCAGATTTCCAAGAAAACTGAACAAAACAAGTAAATTAGATTTTCGCGTGCCTATTCACATGCTCAATTGTGAAGCATGTTTTACTCTAATAAATAAGCAGGTAGTTATAATAAAGTAGGAATTTTACAAAAAAGGAAGGTCAGATCATTGGGCACGTTTATAATGACTTTTAGCTTCTAGAAAAGTAATTAGCTCAAAAATCGATTATGAAAAAATTCCTTTGAACATCCAACCTTTCTGCAATATTCTTGTTAATTATTTCTGTTGGACTTTTTTGTTTATGTTTGAATAAGTATATTTTACTCCCGAAAACATTCAAAATTTCATTTTTACTTCTGGAACACAAACGAAAATTATATTTTTATTACCTTGACAATGTTAAATGTGAACAAGGTTATATTTACATGTGTACTACTATTCGTAAATTAAACCAAAATCAAAGTTTGTTTTACAGAAACATTTTTTTTCTATCATGAAATTTTCTAATGTAAATAATGATAAGAGTATTCAAATCAAAATGATATTTAAGAGAATTTTCGCTGTTCTGGCCTAAAAAATACAATAATCTTTCTGATTCTATTACCCAGAAAAATGCAAAAAATACATGAACGAGCATTGTCTTTTTTTGATTACCTTCTGAAGAACTGGGTGTAACAAAACGTGTAGCTGAGTAGTCTATTATTGAAACTGAGTAGTTGAGTACTCGTCGTGTAAAATTTAATATCGCTAAGCTATTCAATACACTATGTCCTGTGTAAATATTTACCCAAAACATAAGATTTCACAAACGTGTGGATATTTTACGTTAAAGTTCATTAGCTTAGTGCTCCGCATGAGAAACTGTAATGTCTAAAGGTATATGATAAAGTCGAATCAAAACAAAAACAATGTTTTCAGCGCAAGCAACACCCGGCATGCACGTGATGTTTCTTCGTTTCTCTAGTAAAATCAAAACAAATGTTTCTTTCCTTTTCTTTTGATAGCGAATTTACAAAACATGTTTTCCAATTAACTAATTTACTTTTAAATACGAAAATGATTTATAGAATTATTAAGATCTATAAAACACAGTAGTGAGATAATTTAACTATTTAATATCTCTACTCGTGATTAGATATAAGTGCAGTAAACTAAAATAACGACTTTTCTGTGACTAGAGTCAACGTTTATTCAATATTTGGTTGTCGACTTACTCCTATTAAAGAAATTTGAACAATATATTATATTACACTTATAAATAACTTGGTCTTACAAAATTAGAGCAATATATCACGGTATTTATCTAATATAAGGATACCTAGGTGTCTACTGCTGAAAAATTGATATCATTTTGAACACGTTCGAAACGATATAGTTTCAGATAAATTATTTGATCCTTCGTGTTTCGTGTTGAACTTAACAACCGTTTTGTTGAATTTTAAAAATTTAATCTGTTTACCCTTTATTTTCAAGATATAAAATTCTTCAGAAGTTTTTGACCATTATTATAAAAAACTAAAAATCTAAAATGTTCTTTGTGGCCAATTCATTCACAAAAAACAATGTTCATGGTAAACGATTATTAGTTTCGTACAACCAAAATAGTACATCTGAAAAAGTCGAAAGCAAAGTAGCAGTAGCCGTTTTGAGTTTGATTCCTGACGTTGGTCTGCTTACATCCCTCATTGTATTTATTTTTCATGAAAAGAATTTCTGTAAAATTTTACCAAAAATCGTGTTGACTTTTTTAACAAACTTTTTAAATAGAGCTATAACATGTTTACAAGATTTTGAGACGTCATTAATAAAATTACATGAGATAAAGCATTGTATATTTAGAGTCAATGTACAACCAAAAACATGAAACTGTACTTAGTATTAGCTATTTTCCATGATTTGCAAAACATTTATTACATATTATTTAATAGACCGATAGATATAATTGCCTCATAAATATTTGTATTTTCACCAAAAAATAAGCAGTGGTGACGTTCAAGTGTCTATTTTGTAGATTTATGACGGTAAAATAACCTTATTGAAATCAGTCAGATTAACATATCAGATCATGAATAATGGAATAAATGAATAGTTTGCAGTATTTTAGTGATCTTATGAAAAAGCCAAAAAATGAGGATTTTTGTGTTTCCAATTTGTTTTTGCCCAGAAGAGATTTCATTTTAGAATTAAAAGGTAGGTTTTATCTTAATAAGTATTTTTTATCTAACCGCTCTTAATCCCAAATCTCACTTATCGTAATTATTAAAGTATGAGGGTAAGGCTGAGAACTTCTGTGTAAGCAGATAGTTAGGTAGTTCAGTTTTCCACGTGCAGAAACTCATAATCAGTTAGAGAAGCTTTTAACAAATAACTGTTTGCCGAAAACGTGGAACCATTTTATGCGCGTGTACTATACCACGCATGCTAACTCATTAGGTGTATAAACTGAAATATTTAGGCCATACTAAAAAATACCCGTAGGAAGGGGCCACTTAACATATTAAAAATCTATTAAGACAAGAATGATTTGAAAGTTTGTTGCATCATGCGTTTTAGTACGAGACAACGACTTGAAATACTTATTTTGTGTAACCTAACGCACAAGCTCAAAAAACTCTTATCGCATACCTTTTACGGATTTTTTGTCAGTTCTCTATTCTACGCTATATAGTTAGTACAACACAAAACTCCTAAAACAGGAATTTAATTTTTGCCTAAAATAATAATTAATCTTATAATTTCAAACACTTATTAATTTTTAAATTAAAATGAATAATTTTAAGTTGGTAATATTTCAGTTGAGTTTCCTTTCTCCCTTTTCTTTTGCAACTGTTCTACTTGATACCTTAAACAATGATGTTTCCGTAGCAAATCAAATGTTTCGTTGCACAATCCATATAATTAACTTTCAAGGTTTTGATCTAAATTTTCCTATTATAAATCAGCCCATTATTCTGTTACGCTACATTTCCTTTCCAAACGATCAACATTTGTACCCTTACGAAATGAACCCAGTAAAGTCCGGAAATTTTGAAGATTGGATTTCCAAGAAAAACTTACGAAAATTCTGGACAACTCGAAAACTAACAAAAAACAATCGTACGTATTTTTATGACGAACAGTTAGGTAAAACGTACATTTCCCAAACATCCCAAGATTACTTCTACTTGACAAACAAAAATAAGCAATGTGAAACCACTATATATCTGCATCCACCTAAAGAATTGGATCAATCACATTTATACTTCACAAACGACACGTATGGAACCTTGTTAAAAATTCCATCTTGGATTAATCACGAACAAAATAATGACTTGGAATTATGGAGAAACGAATTCCTTAGTACGGTTCCTAAATATTCTGTATTGATTTGTGATTCGAAACGAGATTCAATATGCCTGAGAAAAAGTGATAAGAAGAAATGGATAGCAGCAGTTCTCGGTGATACTGAAAAAGTTAATATGTTTGAAACTATAGCGATTTACAAGACAAGTTTGTGGTTACCATTGCAGCAAAACTTGTATTTACATTGTCCATATTGTGATTTGTGTGATCCATTAAAACTTGTGTTAATCAAGTCCACTGAGTCTCCTAATTTTAAAGAATTGGAAACCATGAAAAATGTTGAAATTGCGGATTTTCAAAAACGAAATTTATATTTGATTGACATAGTATTATCTGCTTACATTCCAGAGTATGATGATCTAAAACGTAAAATTCGAAGAACCAGAAAAGCTGTTTTACAACATATCAGTTGGCTTGAAGTAGATGATGGATACAAAATGTCGTACCTAGCTGATCTGCACATATTTTCCGATATGTTGCCAAAGAATGTATCTTTTGCATACCTCAGACATTTAGAGCAAGATGTATTCAGATGGAAATATCTTAAAATAAACTCTTGTCAAAAGACTAAGTATGTCAATTATCACCCAAAACTTCGTCCTTTGATTCAAAAAGACACACACTTACATCTCGGTTCACATCAGGACTTTGGCTTGGTTTTAAGAAGGAGGCAATTACGTTTTGTAAGCTGCCATGAGGAAAGAATGCATTGGTTACATCAACTCAAGGAACTTGTTACTGTATTCGATACTTTTACATGGGCACTATTGATACTTTTCAGTTTTGTATTATCAAAAATGATGACGTTTGTTTGTAAATGTAATAAGTATAAAAATTCTAAATCGTTTCTAGTATTCTCGTTTGGAAACACTTGGTTTCTACTTTATTCAACAATTTTAGATCAATCATCAGGAGCGCTTGGAAGAATTGAATTTAGAAAAAAAGTAAGTTTCTACTTGTTATTTTCTTGCATTTCGTTTGTATTTTTTACATTAGGAAATCAATATAAAGGTGACAATATTACAAGGCTTACATTGTCCGCTCCACTGGTACCATTTGATACCTTTCATAGTTTGATTGACAATAGTTTTAAAATATATGTTCGTCGTATACGGTTATCTAACTTTATTTATAAATACTTACGAATTATTTTAAATATTAAAAACGACTACATTCGTGAAAGCGGACATGAAGCATTTCCTATTGTTTCAGAGTTATGGCAAGAAATTATGTTGCGAGGGTCGGTATTAGCGGCACGGAGACTAAAACATTTACGTAATCCACTTAGCAAGAACATGTGGAAATATTTAAGCAATTCTGAAATGTTTCCACCAAAATTGAATCAAAGCTTTAATCAATATTCCAATACTAAAGAAAGTGTAACTGAAGTTTTGAAAATGCACATGGACAGATGCGAGAAATCTGCTGTTATTCTTGGAGAAAACATGGCAATTCCCTTGTACACTCTTTTACGCCTGAAGAAAAAGCCGGTTTATTTTGGAAAGGAGATAATCAATGAAAACTTAGGACAAATATTTAGGTCATTTTCCTACTTATGTTTTCTTAAGGTCCAAGTACTATTTTCAAGCAGGGTTTGTTGAATGGTGGACAAAATATTTCAAGTGGTCTCTAATGTTAAAAACAAGTGCTACGGAGATGAGACTTAAAATCGCTAGGGATAATAACAGTACAATAGAGTATCAAACAAATGACAGTGGTAACATTTATGCACTTTGTTGTATACCTGCGGTTGGATTGATATTTTCGATAGTTATGTTTATATTGTTTGATAGTATGCTATTTAAAAAGATTCTGGGTTTTGCGAGGAAATTTTTTTCGACACCCGATAAGCAGAATGTGGTAGAATTTAATACAAAACGGGATGAATACTGGGGCAATTTTGATCCACAATATGGATCGATACTCGTTAAAGCTAATAATTGTAATGTCAGCACTTAAATCACGTCTAACGGAACAGTCCATATTTCATTTTGCTACTTAGGTAGTTATTTTTTAAATTTATAAACGGAACTAGTAGAGCATCATCCGCACAGCGTTTTTCAGCAAAATCGCCCATAAGTTAAGCTAACCAGATGTATTTCAAATTTAATTGTTTTTTACTAATTAACCACTTATGGTTTCGTATGAGCAAAATTAGTCACACATTACATTTGAAAGATTGATCTACGCTAAAAACTGAACGCGTTAGAGCTTTTATTTTTCTTAAAAAGTTAATTTTGAAGTTAATTACCGTGTTAATTAACGACTAATTATCTTTCTTCCGCCGCCACATAGCAAGAATCCAAATATGCATGCTCATGTGCCACTGTCCAAGGAAAAAGAATCCATTCTTACATTTTTGCTATGGGGCGGCGGAAGGAAGTTATACGACTTAATTGTTGGTATAATTAGCTCTTCAATTAGCGAATGGGGGCTGTTCAGGGCAGGCACAGTCATAAACAAACACATTTTCTCTTTATGTACTTATGCGTACATGCACGCATACACCCAACCGCAACAGCAGAGTTTTGTATGTGCTACTGTTGCTGATGTGCATGTGGGTTGATAGATGCTTGCTAGTATGGAGTATACCACAAGGAAAAAAAATCCGCAAAGCACATTCAGTTTACCGATAATTCCGACAGAGGGCGCGCGGAATGGAGGTACTCGTTTGTTCGGTTGGACGTGATTTAAGTGTCAGGTAAAAACTTAACTTGCTAAAGCATAGAGATTAAATAGAAATTCTTGAAAAATCGGAATACTTTTATTATTATTATAGCTATTTAAAATTAATTTCGTAATAATATGCAAATAAAATGCTTCCACGTCTTTTCCCCGCGGAGATTTCCCCGTGCTTCAATTCCCCGCGACAAACTCCCAGAAAGTAATTTCCCCGCTAAACCAATTTCCCCGCATACCAAATTGCCCGCATT
>JAQFXM010004665.1:0-16609 GCA_034693345.1 Entomobrya multifasciata
ATGTAATGTTAATGTAATTTCCTACCACGATGATGATTTCCGTTAATACATAATATGTACAAAATACATATAATTATTAGTGCACATATATTATGCAAGAAGAAGAAGATAATGATGATAATGCATATTTTTGTAAGTGCAATTTTTGCATTGTCTTGTCTCAAAATTAGAGTGACGAGGATGAGTAATGAATGCTCCATTTTTAATTGTTTTTTCTCGGGGGTATATTAATGGAGTCCTTTGTCTCGGTGAAATTACGGTATAGACATTCTACGATTATCTCATCTCTGCTAAAATTTGGGGAAGTGAACCATCTTCTAAAGTGTAAAATCACTGATCATTGCAGATTATTTTTAACAGCATTTTAATTTTCAAAAATATTTGACAAATATGCAATCTCAGCGTTTCTAATAAGCGCTAATTATTATACTTATTTAACCACAGTAAAATCATATTCATCCTTAATTTTCTTCTTTTCTTCGTCTACAAAAGATCTTAAAAATCGGCCGAAAAATAATGAGAAACAAGAAATCTTTCACATAAAAAAGCTAACAAGCGTAACATATTCAATGTGTCATCTTCATCTGCATTCAAGTAAGCCACTTCATCTATAATCTATCCAAAACCTGGTGTGGTGATATTTTTTACAAGTTTACCTAGCAAAAATGTAATAACACCTTTCTTTTCTTGGCTTTATGTTCCGTTCAGCAAGAAATAAAATCCAGTTGTTTTGCTGGTTAGGTTCTTTACACCATCAACACCATCCATTCCATCTTTTTCTGCATGGTCTAGTGATCATGAAGATTGAAAATGATGATGAGGATGACTATGCTGCTGGAGTAAAAGAAGTAGGTAGTCAGGTATTTAGTAGAATAGTCAAGATTACAACAAATGATAATAATAATATGCCTTCTTTGCTGTTATTTTTTGTACACCGAATTACCACACCACCAACCATTACCATTACTTAACAAGGAGTAAAAATCGGCCTTTTAAGGAATAAATTACAGGGGATTAAAGAGGAGGAGGTGTAAATGTAAAGTCTCTGTTTTTTTCAAAGTATTTACAAATTACAAAGACTCAATTCTCATCTCTTCTGCTTTTTCATATATACGCTTGTTATATAATCTGCAAAAGTCTTTAGAGTATTTAGTAAGTACCACAAAAAGGCGGATAATGATCTTGAAATGTTTTTTTGTACGATTGTAAGTGGCATTCTTACAATAAAAAAAGTTTTCTCATATGTTTTTGAATGGAAGGAAGGAAGGAATGCTTTGAGAATGGAATAAATAAGTGAAGCTTGTTGAAAATTTACAATCGGGAAATTATGGTGATGGTACCAGACCGGTACCTTCTTATCATTATCGGCCCTCTTTTACATTGACTTTATATGGCAATTTTGTCAAGTGATTTTTTTGGCCATTTGGATATGGGACGTAAAGGAATAAACCGTGGGAATAAGAATTTTCTGACTAGCTACGAAACGAGAAAACAATGAAACATAAAACGCTGTTTTATCACAAGCAAAGCTAATTAGCAATGAGGTTGGATGGTGATGGTTGGTTTGTTTTTAAGATTTTCAATTAAAATTTAGCAAAGGCATAACTTGCCGCAAAACACTTTGCTTGCTAGAGAGTTGCACAGAGATTTCTATCAGTCAGTGATCAGAATTTGGTGTAAAGTACAAAACAAAACTGCGAAGATATGTACATCGATGAATACTCAAACCACAAAACATAATTTACTTACACCATCGTCATGATCATCATCAGCAGCATGTTTTTTCTCCATTTATAAAAGGAAAATTAGCATAAATTGAACATGAGTGACATGGGCTATTTATCTTTTGTACAAGAGGATATTTTAGTAGAGAATCGATCAGAGAAAATTCGCCTGCCTACTTTTTTCAGGATAACAATGTATGTTATTTGATTTCCACGTAGGTTTTTCTCTGCAATGTGCACGCTAAAATGCTATTAAGCGATTACACACCTGAAAGAACTAGGAAACAAGCATGCTTACATTTTATGTGCATGTTTAATGTTATTTATCTAGATCATATTGATATTGTGTTAGTTTCTTATTTTATGCGAGTCATTGTTGGTATCGTCATCATCACTTTATATTCATACTTGCGTTTTTTTATTGTATCATCGTATCATCATCTGTCTTCGTCACAAACAATCAAAGTAGACTATACAAAAAGGGTTGAGTTTAATAGCGAGACAGCACAAGAAAAAATGTTAAAAGCAGCTCAATTGCTTGTTGAGGAATGAGAAAGAGTTAGTTGATGGTTTTTGTCACTATGATTTATATGCAACAAGAGTAGTAAATTAAGGCAATGCGTATGGCAATGTATGTACGCATTACGCACATCGCACCATAAGAAATCACACACAGGTAAAGTAAGTGCCCATCATATAACCACCAGTGCAGTAAGTAGACACAGGTATTTGTGTTGACAAAATAAAGGCTGAACGTGCTCACGAGCTTGTCACCGAAAATCCCATGAAAAATTGTTTGAGAAATCACAAACATCAACTTTGTATTTTTTTATATGCGTTTAATACAAGTACAAAGAACAGTTTACGCACAATTCATACCTATTTAAGTGGATATGCAATATCATGAGAGTGATGATGTTGATAATGCACATGTGAAAATAAATGCATGTAACAAAAACATTAGCAAGTTTGTGATTAGATACGGAAAAATAAAGCTTTAGGCAAAACACAAAAAATAACATTTAATGCAGGAAACTACAAACTTTAAAAGTTTTAAATCAATTTTTGTCATTTTCACGCAAAAACACAGAAAAAAGACACATGGCTCAGAAAAATATTCATCTTTTTAAAAAGAAAAATGTGCTAAAAGCTTTTGCTTAAAGGGGGAAAAAATTAGATGATGCTGCGTTGGTCACTTTAAAATCTTTGTACCAAATAAACACGGCAATTATAAAGCTTCTGCTAAAAAAAATGGTTACAATTTTTGGTTTGTCTATTTTTTTGAGAAATTTTTTGTTATGAAGTATCATTAGTTATAAAACGCAGTGAAAAGGGTTATCTGCGTAATGGTAAATTAATGATAAGCACTCATTTGCAAAAAATATTATCGAGGTGTATAATAATTTCTTACGAATGAGTTTATGGATTTCATCTATGTCACACTTCAATATGTTATGCTGCGTAATGTACATTTAAGTATCATGTTAAAATTTGAATACTTCCATAAATTTAATTTCTTGACGGAGAAAACCACAATGAGCTCGGCTCTCACTGTGAATTTGACTTGAAGCAGTTTTTACACATGTATTGTTCCCTTTTTTCCATTGTTTACGAATAAAAGTATTTGGATTTTTATGAAAAGAGTTCTCTGTCGGAAAAGAACGGAGATTGAAATCATCAAAGAAGGGATTGAGAAACAAAAGAGCCAGGCCGGGCCAGACCAGACCAATACTCGTGTTTCCTTCAGTTTTTACAACCACAGATTTTATTTGGCTACAAGGCATGAAATATGCGTAACGCACCTATTCGCAAAAAATACTTATCATGTCCTTCCCTGCCAGCAGTTTCCCTGACCTTTGACATCCATTTGAATTTCACACATTGAAAACCACTTGAGGGATATTTCAAAATGAAAGAAAAGCATACTGACTGGCATTTTTCGTTCATTTCGTTTCACAAGATCTTTCGTTTTTATTCATTTCAACTGTTTGACTTCGACCTTTTTGTCTCCACTTTTTGATATTTATGTTCTGTACCAAGATGAGTAATCATTCTTATTTTCCATCTCATATTGCACCAGAGAGACTAGACCAAAAAACCAATTGGAAATAGTAAAGCTCATTTCACATTTTTCTTTGAAGAAAACCAAAGTAATATTTTATTCCTGTAAAATGTGTATACTTTATGCGTGACGAATTTCCTAATCTTCTCCCATCTCATGTTTCTTTCTCCAGGATATAATAAAATTATGATGTTGTGTGCTGTTGTGGGGTGGTTTTGTTTATGTTAGCGTTTAGCGATACAATGAGCGATAAGATAAGCCACAGAAAAATGACATGCATTATAAATAACATGAATGAAACGTTGTCTCAGAAGGAAACGTTCAGTTTTCAGTCTCAGTCAGTCTCATAAAAAATGGTTGAGTCATAAGATTTGTGAGTGGCGACTTGAAAGAAATTAAAAATATTTTTTATTTGTTTTCATTCAAGTTGAAACAAAGTACAAAGTATTAATCTTTCGCTTGTTTTTACTGCTCTGGCTCTGCTCACATAATCATCTTCAAGTTTTTATGTTAATTTCTTTTTTATTGCAAAGTTGCTTAAAATGACAAGAAATTTATGAGAGCTTAAAAATGTAATTTAGTTTTTTTCTAAACCTTTAATCTTGTATTTAAGATGAAGTTTACAAGTTTAATAGGATATTGACAAAACGTTAGTTTACCAAATGTATTGGTTCGTTATATTTTAAAATCCAAAATGAAATAAGTTCATGTTAAGCAGAATGGCCATCGAATTTCGTTGTCTTATCGCAATCACCATATCCAGTTCAAGCTCTCAGCATCATACCGCACGATATTGATATTGCACAACAACAGGAGGGGGATGAAAACAGAATGACATTTTGTTTCACACAGAATACGTTTTGAAATGTAGACAACTTTCATGTGTACAAGCTTGAATCGAGTGAGTCATGAAGATGATTCCGTAATCCAATGTAGAAATAAAGCATTTCCTTGATTTGTTGATGATTACAAAGAGTGTACTCATTGTAAAGTCAAAGTAGATTAAGAAACTTATGATCTTGATACATAAAGAATTTATTCATTTGAAAGGGACTATCAACTATGACCTAATCATCGTATTCTCAAAGTTCAAAATAAATCGATCTTGGAAATTGTACAGTATGGAAATCGAATTGTACACGGATTAAAGGTTTTTATCAACTTTCATGATTGTTCATACTTTTTCTCTACCAGCCTTACTCTTCAAAGTACAAATTAAATTAACTAGTTGACTTGAAGAGAAACAGAACAAAAGTAACTTAAGATTATTCTGCCCTGCCATCCCTGTCTTCTTTTTGAGTGGGATAAATTATAGAGCGCAATTCTATGCATGTCATCTTGAATCCCTGGCCGTCAGACTCAGAAAATAATATGCATTTTATTATGCTTGTTGTTATGTAGGTGGTAGAAGAATATTTTTGTGCAGATACTTACTGATTTTTTATATAGGATACCTTTTTCCTTTGCTGAATCATTCTCCATAAAGCTTTAAAAAACTGACTTGACTTTTCATGCGTACTTCACTCGGCATCGCCCTACTGTTACCTTTTATGGAAAACAGAAATATTTCGGATACCTATAAAAGCAATGACCATAAATGGGGCAGGATGAGCCATTCTTGTAGGAAATTCCTTGGTGGTGCAAGATGGCAGATAATAGAATGCACAAAATAAGCTGGACTTTTTAAGATGATGTGATGCACATCGTGTGAATGTGAATACGTTCTGTTATTTTCTGATCAGCAAGAAAGGTTTAAGCTTTAGAAAAACCTGTACAACGTGTGGGGGGATTACTATTATGGGCTTGTAAAATAACTAGTGAAAATAAACATTTCTGCTCTTTTCTCGAGTAAATCAACTTACACAAATTGTTTAATGAAGTTACATTGCAATTTTTAGACTTACCCTTTCCTAAAATTTGAAACAAAAATGTTCTTTTTGAAGAAACAAAGTTGTAACAATATTTTCATGTGTAGACCGTTATTGTTTCTTATTATGTAGCAGACATCCATCCATCCTCTTGCTTCCAAATAACCCAACAAATAGATTTATAAACAGATTTTATATTTGTATGAGTGAGAGGTGAGCTAGTACGATTTTTAGGAAGAATGATGATGTGATGAATATTCAAAAAGTTCAGAGATGCTTTTTTACACGAAAATTGCTTAGTTTACTAAAAAAAACGTCGTACAGAACAGTACACAGTACAATCATTCTCATCTCATCATGATTATGTTAATAAAATGATGTCGGTAAAATGGGGAAGGAAGAGAAACAATAAAGCTTGAAAAAAGTAACAAACGGAAGCGTAAAAATGAAGCTGCAGTGATTTGACTTATGATGAAGTTGGGTAGAATGGAAGGTGTATTCAATGTGTACATATACCTACATGAGTTATGCATAAAATAGCCTGTAATCTGCATTATTATCATCATTATTCTAGATGAGATGAGAGAGTCGGTGTATGAAAAGAATAGCTGAATTTTACAGAGAACTGAAGAGGAAATGCGTATATCTATTTTTGCTCCTTTTTTGTTCAGGAAATTGCGTGGTTGCTTTTTTGCTCTGTTCTGTTCTGTTTTTTTGTATTGTTACTTTTTGTGCGGCATAGCTGGTGAAACAACTTGGTAGACTACATTGTTACCTTTGTTGGTCGGAACGGAATCCTCTCCCTCTCATCTCCGGTCAATATCACTATTATCCTCTTCCTCCGATGCGATGATGATCAGTATTCTAAACAGCAGAGAGCAAGAAGCATATAAAAAGTGATGCGAGATATGATGATGATGGTAGTAGCGGATTTTTAGTCGTGTTCCTCATTTTCCATTACACATTATCTTCCACCTTTTTATTGTGAACTTGACATTAAAATACAATAGGCGTCGTGAACGATGAATATTATTATGGTGAAAATCAAGTAGATTTCGAATTGCAAGTATGAAGGAGCAACTGAACATATTTATGATTATATTATGTCTTTATGATTATTATGGCGTTTGTGGTAAAGAACCACAGGAAAAAATGTTAATATGGTACAGATGGTTAACTCTGAAAAGTTTGTTTTAAAAATTTGTCTCATTTAAGGTAAAGCCACAAATTGAAAATTTTAGGGAGCAGAAATTTTTTAACTTATTTTGCAAATTCGTAAGAATTTTGGTATGCGACAAATCATTCCTAGTTCAGTTTGCTGCCTATATTTGTAAAATAAATCACATCTTAATGGCTAATCATCAATAGTAATTAGTTTCAATTTCAAAGTAATTTATCCATGCTCATCTTCTCCGTTGTGCGTGTAGAGAATGGGCAGCGTTTGACCTCAAAAAACGAGTAAAGTTTAATATCTCATAGTGGGGTAAAATCGCTTATTACTTGTATAATAAGTAGATGTCGTTTAACAGCAACATCACTAATTAAACCGTACTTAAACTTTTAAGTTTAGACACAAGAAGTAGCGCTTCAGTTTCAATTGCAACAATGAAAAGCTTTACAAGTACAAAAAGAAAAATAACTACATAAGGAAATTAAAGGACATTATGAAACCATGTTCATTGCACATCTTCCAAAAAGCAAACATTTTTTTTTCGTTTCTTTCACCAACCCATGCATGCCTTAGTCTGTTGGCTGTTGTCTTGCAATGCACCATCGTATCGTAATCGTATTTGTACATTTAAAATACATTTTTTCCTGAACCAAAATGATAAAAAAGTATCTTGCCGGCGTTACTGGAATATACATACATACATATGACGTATTCATAACTGCATCATGGAAAAGATGATGAAATGAACGTATGTAAATTTGTGTGACAAAATGACACAAGAGTACAAGCAACACTGACTGATTGCTTGATTTAATAACCTTGTTATTACGCACAGCATATTTATTTAGAGCATTTAAAGCTTCTGTTATCAGATAAAGCATACAAACTCTCAGCTCAGCTACCCCCACCCCCACCACCACTACACATATTCAACATTGTACTTTGTTTTGTTCCATCACCAGCACCAAAAGGTTATGGAGAGCAAGATAAAAAAGTAACTAATCTAAACCAATAAACGCAACCAAAAGTTCAATATTGCGGTGGTGGTGTAAAAAATATTACAAAAAGCCTTTATTATGGTCACTTTTCATAAACGCCTTAGCTGAGCTTCAGCTCATATGAGTCACCACACACAAACACGACGAAACGAACCTTATCGCCAATATAAGTTAATGGACTTGTCTATCTAAAAGTGTACACAAGTTTATTATGAAGTTCACACACTTCTCCCTTTTGCCTTGTCTATACACTTGGTTTTTGGTATAGACGGAAAAAGCTGAAAACCTCTATTTGGTCTGACTCTGACCAATGCGTGTTTAGTTAGGCGTGCTGTCAAGTCAAGTCAATGTATATGCAAAAATGTAGATATGGACAATTCTCATGCATTCTCAAGCAACCCTAAACACATCGCAACGCAATGCAACAGCAGCCCAATGTTTGATGATGAACAGTGAACAGAGACGAAAGCAAATCAAGGAAAAAGCTTTTCGCTACAAGCAGTCATATAAGCTTGTAGATAGCATGATACTGATTATAAAAATGCATAATATGATATTATGCTTTTTTGAGTCATTGAATATAGCGCATTTAAAAATATGTAGTTAACTCGATCACTAGTTTTAGTTAAAGTTCCCACAGGAAAGGAACTGGCTACTCTTCATGTGTATTACTGGCCACTTGAAAAGTTCTCACAGTACAAAATATTAAAAACCTGTGTATAAAAAGCAAAAGGACATTTTTTTCTACTTTTGCAGAAGAAGAGGCGACGACGATGATGATGAAGACGAGAATGAGCAAAATTGCTGTATTTTGTTGTCAGTAGTCTCAGTTTTCTCACAGTCTTCAGTTGTCAGTAGTTCATTGTCAAACAAAAAAGAAGAATACTACCGGAATTACTTTCCCCTTCAGTTTGAAAAAAGTGACCATAAAAAGTTTACTAATTGTATATGATTATGATTAGAGCTTTTTTAAAGTGAAATGTAAGTTTATAGATAAGATAGTCTATGTAGTGTAATGCGTGGGTGTATACAAGTTCCTTCCGTTTAGTTTAACTTATTGTAAGTTTTTTAAATTTTTTCACTGTATTTATCATTAATAGTAAAAAAATAATTGTATTGTTATTTTAATTGTGAGAATTTAAAAAAATTAGCTGTTAGTTCCTTTGTTTTGAACACACTTTGAAACTTGGGGATGATGGGTTTGACCTGTTTAAAGATTAAATATAGTTTATTTAAAAGTAATATTTCAATAGATAGGTTGAATCAGTACTCAGCACACTGCAATTTATATTTTGCGCACGAGGATAATTCAATTTTTCTATATCTTTAATTGAGCTATTAATATAAATCGAATTAATTTTCTGAAGTTGTAGTTGTAAATTGAGTTTTATTTTTTACATTTAAATCAAAAGTCGCAAAGAGAAAAGGTTAGGAAATTAGGAATTGAGAAATTGTGCTAAAACTAAATTAACTGTGTATAAACTGGTAAGCAAGTTAGAAACTAAAATGGTAAAAATTGAAACTGGAATGCATATAGTTTGTACTGTTGCGTTGCTTGTGAATTTACTACTTTACTTGACTTTTTGACAACTTATCTCACTAAACGATCACCACCAACCAGTAGTCAGCAAGCAGAAGAGCAAAGTGAATAAGAAATGAGCTAGTAGCCGATTGGATTTTAATATTTGATTAGTTTTCTTAATTAAATTTTCTTTGGTCACCGGTAGTATAATAGAATATATTTCAATTTAGTTACCAATATTACAGAAAAAGTAGGGTTAGGTTGCACATCATGAAAAGTTTGACAGTTTGTGGGAGTTTGCTTTTGTTTCTTTTGTTTTTAGAGAATGTCAAATAAGTAGGGACAAATAAAAGCAAGGATATAATATTTCCTTTAATTCAAGCGCAAGCAACAAATAAGAGTAAAAAAACATATATTTTTAAATTTTGTTTTGCATTTTCTTACAAACTTTAATCTTTTTAGTGCTTTTGTTGTGCTACCTTGTGTTTTTAAGCATTTGTTATCACAAAGTATCCACCCACCCCAAAAATGCATTCTTGTTCCTCCACCTACGCAAATTTCCATATTTTGAAATACGACCAGATTACCAGTTAGAAATTTAAAACATACAATTCTCCATTCTTCTTGCATATCGCTTATATAAGAATAGTATTGTATTGTGTGCAAAAAGATGTATACACATTATTTATGCAACATGCACGGCACTGCAAGTGAGTGAAAGTGAATCTTGTTCCTTTTCGTGTCCCCACTCATTACATCCATATTGTTGATGGATGTAATGGATGGTAGTTGTGTGAAATAAAATTCATTTGTTTAGTAGATTATTGTGGTGGTGGTGTGTCTCACCTTGCTAAAGACTGCCTACATTGTAAAAATTATAATACATACTACCTGCCTTCCTCCATCCATATAGGTTCCCCAAAAATAAGACTATTTTTTGTGTAGGTATTCAATATAAAGTGGTGTGAAGTGTGAACGCGTATATAATATATACATTTTATATAGGATATATACTGTGCGAAAAATTTGGCACTATATTTTCAGGACCCAGGAATCTATACATATACGCGTTTCTATATATTATAGTACTACTATACTGGACTAAAAAAATTTGGATAGCAAAATTGTTTGTGATTGGTTGCCATTTTTAAGGATTACGTGATTTTTTTCTCTATTTTTTTTGTTATTGGATGCCTCACAATAATTAGCAAAGTAAGAAGATGACCTAGAAGACGGAAATACTCATGAAGTAATCACTGAAAAAGCCCATCCCTCAAAAAGAATCTCAACTGGAATCTTATGTGGAGCAATCCCTAATTTAAAAAAAAGTACTTAGAAAATAAGGTGCCTGAAATAAAAATGGGACAAAATCAAGTGAAAACTGATAAGGAAGCTGCAGAAAGTACTCCAATACTAATGGATGACTGTACAAAGAAAGAACCTCCAACGGAACCCCCTTTCCCTCTTCACAGGGCTGCCTACTTTGGTGACCTGGAGAAAGTTAGGGAGCTACTTACTACGGTTATTCAAGGCTCTACAGAACCTTTGACGAGAAGACAAGATAATGCTAAAATGACACCATTGCATCATGCTACTCTTGGAGGTAATTTGAGTATTATAAATTAATTACACATTAAATAGTGAATTTTTAAACGATTGAAGAAAAAATACAGTGTTTTAGCCAAATTTGTTTCAACAAAATGTCAAGTAACTATTTTGTATACAAAGTGCTATTTTTTGAACGACTGAGATTAACCATCTACACAGTCGTCATCTTTAAAAGAGACATAAAATTAATTCTATCAAATATGTTTCTTTAATTAGCCAACCCCAAAAGTGTGGACATTTGCACCCTCCTCGTGCAAGCTGACCACGCAGACCTCCTTTGTTCTGGAAAGGAACCCTTGGTAAACGCCATTGATGCCAAAGGAAAAACACCTTTACATTATGCAGCTGCATCAAAGCAACCAGACTTGGTGGCACTTCTTATCCAGCTTGGAGCTGATCCAAATATTAAGGATCATGATGGTTCAGCTCCCTTACACATTTGTGCTGAAGGTTGGTCTGAAACATCTTTACTACTTTTTATGATAATTTTAAAATTCTTTCTACAACTTACTATAAGGAAAGATGATTTATGTACAAGTGCAAAGATAAGTTGTCTTTATGAAATGTAAAATGAGCATTGATGGAATGCATTCCTTTCTCCATTCTTTATCCACCAGCAGAGCAGATAGACAGTATCTGAAGATTACTATAAACCAATCCATTTAAGAAACAAATACTTTATTGCTCGTGTCAAAGTGTCAATATTTGTTTTTTATCTTGTCGTTTTACTCTTTGATTGGCTTTTCTATTGTGCCTTCTGGAATTAACTTGATGAATATGAATGCTCAGAAAAGAATGCACATTCCAATAAATTTGTTAATGCATTCATAACAATGCTTGACTACTGCTGCTCATATTTTGAAATCAGTAATGTGCGTTGAGAAATGTGGAAGGGGATTTTATGGATGATTGTGTGTATGTGCATTGCATGTAATAAGTACAAGCTTAATATTTTTTGATTGGATACTGCCACAGGGAATTCTGATGCTGCTATCGAGTGTGCCCGGATTCTACTCTCCTCTCCAAACATCATCCCTTACGACCCTTGCGGGCCAAATAGAAGCTGTAGGACGGTAATGCATATTGCAGCAAACTATACGGCATCTAAAATGTTGAATTTTCTTTGGAATAAAGGATTTGACCACTCGAAGAAAGACAACAGAGGTCTTACGCCTTTGATGCTGGCGGCTAGTGCAAGTAAGCTTGAATGAAAATATTTATGTATGATTTTTTTGTGAGAAAGTACGGAAGCAGATGAAATATATGACTTTATAATTTTGTTGGAAGATTAATGAAAATGAGTTATGGATTTTATTGATTGAATGTGATGGCTTTAAAATACTAAAATTTCTTTTTTGTCTTTACTTTTCTTTTGATTGTTTGTAGGAGACAGTGATGAAGCAGTAAAATGTGTGGAAATTTTGCTGAAAGCTTGTACAGTTGAAGAAGTCAATGCTAAATCGGATGACAATCAACAAACTGCACTGATGATGGCAGCCTTCCGATCTCATCAAAAAGTAATGCAGACATTTGTGAAGAATAATAATAAGACTGACTTGTTTGCAAAGGACTCACAACGAAGGACGGCTTTACATTGGGCAGTGGAAGCTTGTAAGATCTTCTTCGAAATTTTCTCTTTCGTTTTCTAAAAATATGTGGTTTACTTTTTTAAACTGTAATGATTTTCTTTTAATCAGGGTTCCGTTCCAATAGTTTGGCTTGTGTCAAGATTCTCGTAGAATCTGAGCAGTTGAATGACCCAAATGACTGGGATAAGAAGCAGCTATATTTGTATGGCACCAAAGATAATAAGGGTGAATCTCCGATTGACATTGCCATCAGAAATCATTCCATCCGTATTACCGAGTATCTTGTTACAGCCCATCCGACGCCAGAAGCATGGTAAGTAAATTTATGAAGCATGCTGACATTTTTAAAATACAGTGAGTAGAATTTAATTAATGCGTAAATTGTATATATTTTTAAAGGTTGAAGGATGACCTGTTGGAGAAAATATACTCGAAACTCCCCGAGGCAATGGTGCCTTTGATGAACCAAAGCTTGAAATACAACCCAGCCAAGTTTCATGAGAGAAATGAGGCAATTGATGTTGAATTTGGGTGAGTACTTGTTTAAAAGCTTGTAAAAATGAATTTACTTGGAAAATTGTATTTAAATATCAATTAAATGTATTAATTTTGTTTTAGAACAATTACGGGGTTTACTGATCCTGTAACTGATGAACCAAAGCCAGAAACCCAATTCCTTCGTCATATTATGAACGCACCTAAAGAAATCCAGCGCACAATGTTTCTTCATCCTCTTGTTCAATTGTTTCTGGATCTGAAATGGAAAAAAGTACGATGGCTGACTTGGATCGGAATACTTTTTCAGGTATATTTATTTTTTGTGGCTACTAAAAAATAAAATTCCCAACTTTCTTTACTTTAAAAATGACTAAATTTCTTAATTTCAACAGGGTTTATGGCTTGCAATGTACACCTTGATGATCCTAGAAATCTACATTCCAAATTGCCCCAACGAAGGACACAATGAAACATCCCATGTTGTTGATGACAGTGGAAGTGGAGAGAAGAAGAAATCTTTAAAGCTTTTCCTCTCTCTTGGCTTTGCTCGTCGTGATGAGTCAAGTATGAAGATACACACCTACCCATTTTTTCGATTGTTGCTTCAACTCAACAAGATGAAGTCACAATTTCTTGTCTTGAGTTGCAGCGCATGCTATCTCAGAAACTGAAAACTATTTTGTGAGCTATGTAAGTAATGAAGTATTTCGTTTTTCTTTGTTGAAATAGATTTGGAAGATTGCGATTTCAGCCATGGGGCAGCGCAGGGGTTCGCTTTTATACTTTACATCCTCTCGTTGATCATCATTGTGAAGGAAGTGTTCCAAATGAAGAACTCTGTGTATTTTAAGGATATGACAAACTATGCTCAGTTGTTGGCACTTTTGATATCCTTTATCAATTCTATTCCTGCTTGGCAATCGACTTCAGATGTCCCAAAAGTTCATGCGTATTTGGCAGCGGTAAGAGAACTTAAATATCTTTTTTAAATGTCACATAATTATACAAGAGATGGGATTGTGGAATTCATTTTAAAATTACATATTTACAATTTTTTAATTTTCAGTTTGGAATATTCATTGCGTGGGTGTTGAGTCTGAGAGAAGTTGGAAAGTTCCCCCGGTGTGGGATTTATTCGGCCATTTTGAAAAAGGTGTTCTGGCACTGCTTGAAAATGATGGTGTTTTACTTTCCCCTTTTGGTTGCATTTGCCATGTGCCTGAGGATTCTTGTGCCTGGGGTAAGATAATACATTTCATTATCAAAGTGTATGTAATGTCCACATAATATGTAATTTAAGGTAATTGATTGAATTGACTTTATTCTTGCTTTTATTTTTTTAGAAAGGACAGTATACCTACTTGTTCTTCGCCATTGTGAAGGTTGTGATTATGATGACAGGTGAGCTTGACTTTGAGGACGCGTTTTACGAGGATGAGGGTCCATCTTTGGCTGTGAGTGCTATTCTGGGACAGTTTTTCTTTCTTCTGTTGGTATTCATCACGACAATCGTCCTTCTCAATCTTCTCACTGGTTTGGCTGTAAATGATGTTCAGGTAAGTTTATAAGATTGATGATTGCCTATATTTAAACGCGCAAATTTTGTAGTGACCGATTTCCTTAAACTAATTATATGTTTTTACTCGTTAACTAGAGTCTCATTGAGGAAGCGGAAGTGAACAGATTAAGTAATGAGTTGGAACAAATTTACTTATTGGAGTCACTTATCTTGTGGGGACGCCACAATGTAATTGGAATGGATAGGTGGACAGACTTGCTTTACGGTTGCAATGTGACTTCAGAAAAGTAAGCCGGGAAATATAGCAATGCTACTTACATAAAAATTGGAGTTCTTGAGAATGACATTCTAATGATTTTTTAAAAATGTTACTGCTTGAATTAGGTATCCAGACTACTCATGCTTCAGTTCAAAACAACAGAATGTAGAAACCAAGAGTTATCCACAGGATTTAAAACAGAGGATTCGTCAAAATATGGTTCCTGCTGAAGAAGATTGAATGAGCAGCCGAACTGTTTTAATGCACCGTGCATTAACGGACGTGAATACTTAAATTTGTGACTTATTAAACAAACCAATTGTATTTAATTTTCCTTATTGTATTATTTTAAATACTAGTTAAAGCTTCTATTTTATAATAGTGAATAGTTGATACTGTGTATGACACTGTATATATAAGCATGGAAATTACCAGTAATTTTGTAGTGATAATTTTGTCTGGATCGTTTTCGTTTGGAATGCTTCGTCAAAGTAGCAAGCTACATTTAATTGTTAGCTACTTGTGGGTTATTTTTCTCTATATCATTCCAATTTTAGTTATGTTATGATCTGAAATTGTATATCTTCTCTGTATCGTTCCCAATCTAGTAATTGTACTTTCAAATATGCATTACTTTTACTCTTCGTATCGTTCCAATTTTAGTACATTATGATCTGAAATAATTGTAATCTTCTCTGTAACGTTCCTAATGTATTATTTGTATTTTCAAATTTTACTTTTAGTATGAATGAAATGAAGTTCATAATACTGTGTTAATTTCAATCGTTCTGGGGGGAGGTGAAAAGATGTTTTTCTCTGCATCGTTTTAGTTTTGGGAGATTTAATGCAAAATTATAATGTACATATTTAATCTTTTCTGTGTCGTTTTTATAAGCTTTATGTTCTGTATATACCTTGAATGATTCTCAGTTGTGTAAAAAAATTGTTTAAATAAATAAATTCATGACTTTATTTGATTTAATCAAAGTAATCATAGTTAATTTATAAAAGGTAAATTATTAAGTCACGAAATTTCAATTTAAAATGAGCATCTTCTTAGCTGAATTCTATACTTGAGTGACTAATATTTCGAATAATATTTACATAGTGAAATCGATAATATTTTGAAATGAAGATGTTTCATGGACATACTTAGCATAGGTTAATAATAATTTTTGAGCTACAACTCATGATCATGAAACTCATTATTTTGCATAGTACAGCTTAATTTAAGTGAAAAGAGCCATTAATCAGTAAAGAAAAACGACAAACGTAATGAAATGACAAACTGGTGAATATTGCAAATCGAAAGTTGCAATTTAACTTTATATGCTCTTTCTAGATTCGTATATCCATATTTGCAGTGTCATTTTTATGAGAATACACTATGCAATTATTTTTTGAATCCATTCAAGTGTAACGAACCAAGTGCAAAACTACTATTTAAGTACTGTGGTCATAAAATGTACATATTCGGTGCTAGTTTCCTGTGCATTGGCCTACTGTCAATTGTTCCGTTCTTTTTGCTTTATGTATTAAGGCTCATGCATTTATATACCATGTTTACTCTATACTATTGACAAACCGAGGAAAATTTTATATCGCTATATCCATTTGTTTTAAAATCTTTAAATTGAACCCTGTCTTATAACGGCTTTGCACAATATTCTTGCATTTAAATTCAAATGTTGCATTGTTTTTGAATGTATCGTGTATCGTAGCATACCTGTTACCTGTAACAGCCTTTGTAAACGAATACATGAGCACGTAATAAACTCCGATATTTCAAAT
>JAQFXM010004666.1:0-16608 GCA_034693345.1 Entomobrya multifasciata
TTTTCGCCCCCCTCCCCAACATCCACATACAAACCTCAAACCCAAATCCCCCCATACCCCCCGTAATCACATAAGTACTCTCCTCATCAAACAGCGCCACCTCCACACTCCATCCCCCTTCCCTCACCTTCACCTCCGGCATTGTCACCACCACCTTCCCAATATGCCTCGCCTTCTGCAAATACCACAGCGCCTGCCTCACCCTCAACGCATCAAATTTCACATAAGGAATCGGCTTCAACTTCCCCTCTCCCTCCCTTTCCCCCATCCACTCCCTCATTGTCGTCAACAGCCTCCTCCAAACCGGTGCCTCCAACTTCGTCAAATCCACAATAGTATACTTGACATCCCCCCTCCTCTCCCTCACCTCCTCCTCACTCCACACCTCCAATTTACTCATTTCCACAAACCTACCCCCTTTCCCCACACACCTTAAACTCGCCTCCTTAAACCCCGGTCCCGTCAAACTGTTCAACACAATATCCACCCCCTTCCCCTCCGTCACCCTCATCACCCCCTCCTCAAACCCTACATCCCTCGACCTAAAAACATGTTCCAACCCCAACCCCCTCAAATACCTCCTTTTCCTCGGACTCCCCGCCGTACTAATAATCCTCGCCCCCTTCATCTTCGCCAACTGTATCGCCGCCAATCCCACTCCCCCACTTCCCGTATGAATCAACACCCACTCCCCCTCCTTCATCCCCGCCACACTCACCAAACAATGAAAACTCGTTGCAAAAACCGCCGGCAATGTCGCCGCCTCCGCAAATGTCACATTATCCGGCATCCTCAACACATTCTCCGCCTCCACAATCTGATGACTTGGTATCTGAGTATCCTCAAAGTGAATCCCAAACACCCTCGCCCCCACCTCCAACTTTTCCACCTTCCCCCCAATCCGAGTCACCACCCCCGCAAAATCCAACCCCACACCATTCATCCCCTCAAACTCCGCACTAGGCTTCATAATCGCAAACAAATCCCTAAAATTCAGTGCATAAGCCTTCACCTTAATTTCCACCTCCCCCTCCCCCACACATCCTCCAGCCTCCCCCTCCCTCAGCACATCAAATGCCAAATCCCCAATCACCTTACTCTTCGGCAGCACCAACTGATATCTATCCGTACTCGGTGGCAACATCAAATCATCCTTCATCTTACTCGGTATCACAGCCCTTGTAAATCTCGGCTCCCACCTCTGCCCATCCCTATAAGCCACTTGCACCCTATCCTTATCCCTTCCCTCCTTACTTAACGCCACCTCATACAAAATCTGATCCACCGCCAGCTCCTCTCCCAACTCCAAATCCACATATCTCACAATCAACTCAGGACTCTCATTCTTCAAACTCTTCACCATTCCAAATAAAGTTGCCCCCGACGGATTCCAACTCTGCCCATCATCCCCCTCCATCCTCTCCTCCAAAAATGAATGCACCCCCCTCGTCAACACCCACAACTTTGGAGGCTTCTTCAACTCCAGCATATTCTGCGCAATTAGCATCAACGGCAACGAAATCCTCTTCTGATCCACCCCGTCCTTATCCATCCCCCATCCATAAATAATTCCATGAGTTACCCCATCTTGACCACTTGTCTTTCCACTCAAAGCAGTCTTCACTTTTTCCATAATCTCCTCCTCACCATCCCCCTCCCCCGGCATATCCACCTCCTCCACCCTTCCCCCTCCATCTCTTATCACCCCAACAACCTTTCCAATCACCTCGCTCCCATCGGTAAACACCACCCACCTCTTGGAATCCTCCCCCACCCCCCTCCCAATCCTCGTCCACTTTTCCTTGGTCGCCTCCGCCGTGATACACCCCACCGTCCCCATATAAACCTCCTGAATATCCACAAACGTGAATCCATTCCCCCCCAAAATCCTCCTCCACATCCCCCCATCCACACAGCAATGATACGGCCTCTCCCCAAAATCCTCAAATCTCCAGTATCCCTCAAACAACCCAAAAACAAAGGTAATCCCCCTATCCTTCTTCAAAATCTCTGTAAAATACAGCGTCCCTCCCGCCCTCATAGTCTGCCTTATATTCCTCACCACCATTCCCAAATCCTTCGTCGCATGCAGTACATCTGACGCCAGCACCAAATCAAAATAATCCAAAGGCACACCCTGCTCCAATCCCGGTTCCTCTACATTAAACACCCCAAATCTCACAACATCCCTCCAATCCTCCAACTTTTTCTCCGCCTTTCCAAAAAATCCTTGACTGATATCCGTATACCAATATTCAAACTTCCTCCCAAAAATATCCCCAAGTTTCCCCACCATCCCAACACTCATCGACCCCGTCCCCGCTCCCACCTCCAGTACCCTCAACACCGCTTTATTATTTTCCCCTCCATTCGCCTCCCAAATCCTCTGCAATAATGTCCCCGCCACCTCCTGACTCTTCATCTTCCCCTCCACCCTCCCCGGATAATTTTGATAATACATTTCCGCCGAGTACTCCTGATTCTTATCCGTCTCCTCCATCGGATACAGCAATGGTAGCACACTTTCCTCCCCCGTCAGCACCTTCGCCAAATGCCCCTCCACATTTTTATAAATGCTCACCACCACCCTCAACTTCTCCACCTTCACAAGTCCCTCATATAATCCCTCCGCCTCCTCCTCAATCTCCTCAATACTAGGACATCCCCCCTTCACCTCCCATTTCCCCTCCTCCTCCCTCCACTCCATCATCCCATTCTCCTCCATACACATACCAAAATAAAAATGCATCAACTTCCCAAAATACCCCAAAATTTTCCACCTCTCACAAAATTCCTCCACCCCCCACCTCTCCCCCACCTCCGGTCTCCATCCCAGCGTCAACAAAGCCTTCAAACTATACAAATACACCAATCTCCTCATCTCCTCCTCCCACACCTCATCCTCCCTCGTAGCCTTGCCCTTATCCTCCTCCTCCTTCAGTCTCCTCTTAAAATCCTCCTCCTCAAAAACAGGCGCACATCCCTGCAGCTCCACCCTCCAATCAAAAGGTCCCCTAATCACCCTCCAATTCTCTTCCCAGCTATCCGGTAAATAATTATTCTGAATTTCCAGTACACTTTGTATAGTCTTCACATTCGTCTCAATCACCTCCAATCCCTCCAACAGCGCCACAGGTCTCAACCTCCCATCCACCAAAAAAACCACACATTTCATCCCGTCCTCCCACCTTGTATGCAAATACATTACATCCCCCTCCCCTTCCCCATCCTCCTCCTTCCCCCCACCTCCAAACAAGGTCAACCTCCCAATTCCCACCGGCACCCTCAAAGCCCCACCACCCTTCTCCGCCTGACATCTCAATCCACTCAGCATCCCACTCTGAATCATCCCATCAATCACCGTCGGATGCACCACATATTTCTCCCTTTCCTCCCTTGAAGGCACCCCCACCTCCACAACAATCTCATCCATCCCATTATCCACCTCCACCCTCCACTGCCTTTTCAACGTCCTAAACTTTTCCCCAAATTTCAACCCCGCATTATCCACCGCCTTATAAAATCCCTCCACATCCTGCCCCTCCCCATCCCCCATCGCCATCAGCTCCTTAATCCTCCCCTCATCCCAATTCGCCCCACTCAGCAGCCCCTTCACCCCCACAACCGGTTTAAACAGACCACTCGCATGTTGCACCCAATTTCTCTGGCTATCCTGCTCAATCCTCTGATTTAAATGGTAGACCTTCACCTCAAAGCCCCCAGGGCACTGATCTCCTTCCCCTTCCTTAATCATCACACTTGTCTGAAGCCTACAAGATTTCCCCTCCCTCAATTCCAATGGCGCTTCAATCCTCACATTTTCCAGCTGCATGGCATGCCTCGGCCTATCCAAATTATCAAACAAGCCATTCGCCACACAATACCCCGCGGCCATCAGCATTTCCGTGAATGCCGCCCCCGGAAATAAAATCAAATTCCCGACACAATGATCCTTCAAATAATTTATCGAATTTGTGGTCACACTATTCTCAAAAATGTGAACTGTTGAGCAATTGGGTATAGTGTGGCCAATTAAAGGATGAACAATTGGCGTAGAATAATGATTAGTTTCCACCCAAAATGGTTTCCTATGAAATGGATGATAAGGCAAATTTGTTATCTTTTTTCTGTTGTATGGCTTATCAAAACCAGACCAATCAATTTTCCACCCTTTTAGATACAATCGTCCCAAGCTCTGCAATATAGTGGTCCAATCATCAGTATTGCGACGAAGACTGGGATAACATGTCACTGGAATTTGGGACGAGGAGGAGTCATCCAAATTTTCCATAACAAATGTCGAGAGTACGGGATGAGGCCCAATTTCCACAAAATTATGGCAGTCCAAATCCCTTAAAGCGGTACAAGCCTTCATAAAACTGACCTGGTTTCTGGTGTGGCGTACCCAATAGTCGGCTTCCATATCAGAGGCCCCATCTAATAAACGACCTTCCATGCCCGATACATACAGGCATCCATTTCCAGATTTTTCAGCATATTTGACTGTCTTAGCAATTTCCCTATAGTCTTCCAACATGTTATCCATATGCCTTGAATGAAATGCGTGGGTGGCATCCAAAATAATTCCTTTAATTTCCTTCTCCCTCAAAATCCCCAAAAATCTTTCCACTTCCTGTCCATCCCCAGCAACCACAGTTTGATCCAAACTATTCTCCGCAGCAAAATCCAACTCCACGTCAAATTCCTTCATCATTTTTTCCACTTCCGGTTTACTCCCCTTCACAACCAGCATACTTCCCCGGGGCAGTGCATCAATCAATCGACTTCTCTCCGCCACCAATTTCAAGGCATCCTCAAAGCTAATAAATTCCGCTGCCACAGCAGCACAAAACTCGCCTAAGCTATGCCCCAAAACCACATCCGGTTTGATGCCCCAACTTCTCCACAAATTCAATAGACACCATTCCACACAAAATATAGCTGTTTGGCTATAAATCGTCCTACTCAACTCTTTGGACTGCTCCTCCTCATCTCCAGCCTCGCCCCAAATAACTTTGCCAAGAGACAACCCATAATTTTCCCTGAGAAGCCCCTCGCAGTGATCAAAGTGACATCTGAACACTGGACTGGAAGAATACAACATTTTCGCCATTCCTGAATACTGGCTCCCCTGACCAGTAAATAAAAAGCACATCTTCTGCTGAGAATCCATTCCTGTCGCATCCCCCCGGGCTATTTTCCCCTTCTCCAGTTGAACCACCGCTTGATCCCAATCCCCAGCCAGTATAAAAGCTCTATGATTAAATGAAGCCCTTCCGTTATTCGCCGTATAACACACATCAGCAAATGACTCCGTCGCCCCCGCCACTTCCGGTTTATCCTTCCTCCCTTCAAACATCTTTCCATACAATTCCACCAACTCCTCCAAACTTTCCTTCGTCTTTCCCGAAATCTTCAAAATATGCAAAGGTCGCTCCATCCCCCACTCAAATCTTGGCAACTCAAAATCCAGCCTCTCCTCCAAAATCACATGACCATCGGTCCCCGTTATCCCAAAGCTGCTAACCCCAGCAATCCTCCTCTCCCCCTCAATCTTCGGCCAGACCACAGCCTCCATTGGAATCCTCGCCGGAATACTGTCCAAATTAATTTGCGGATTCAATGTCTCCAAATTCAAGTGCTTCGGAATCAACTCATTTTGCATAGCCAACACCGTCTTAATAATCCCCGTTATCCCACTACAGCTCTCAGTATGCCCCACATTGGTCTTCACACTGCCAATAATCAATCTCTCCTTCCTCTTCTCTGAATGATAAGCTTTCGCAATAGCCGCCACCTCCATCGGATCCCCCACACTAGTCCCCGTGCCATGCGTCTCCACAAAACTAACATCCTCCCTCTCCACCCCCGCATCCTTCAGTGCCAACTCCATTGCCAACGCTTCACAATGAACTGTTGGTGTCCCCAAACTTCTACTAATCCCCTCCTGACTCACCGCCGATCCCCTAATCATTGCCCAAATGTTATCCCTGTCCCTCAGCGCATCACTCAATTTTTTGAGGACCAGTACCCCACATCCCTCCGCCCTTCCAAAACCATCCGCCTTCTCATCAAAAGTTTTACACCGTCCATCCGGCGATATAACATAATCAATTATATTACTCTCAAAAGGATGAAGCAGTAAATTGACGCCCCCCACCAGTGCCAAATTCGTCTCCCCGCTTCTTAAACTCTTCACCGCTAAATCCACCGCGACAATTGCCGAGGAACAGCCACTCTCTGTCGCAATACTTGGACCGGTCAACCCCAAAAGAAAGGACAACCTTGCAGCCGTTGCACCCATAGAGTTTCCCATATAAGTTCGAAAAAAGTCCCTTTCAGTGGACCTCCCAACGACATCCCTATAATCGTTCATCCAACTTCCGGTGAAGATCCCCGTGTGAGTACCATACAAACTTTGGGGGTCAATCCCCCCATTCTCCAAACTTTCCCATAGTACCTCATGCAACAATCTTGCTTGAGGATCCAGAAAAAGGGCCTCTTTTGGACTGACACCAAAAAACTTGGCGTCAAAATCCTCCACAGGATTCGGTAGAAATCCGGCGTTGGTCTCCCGTTCCTTGCCACGGACACCAAATACGGCATGCTCCCTTTTCCAACGGAATGATGGAGGTGTTCGGATTCCCTCTTGGGCTTCAAATAAAAGATTCCAGAATTCATCCAAATTGGCGGCCCCGGGAAAACGACAACTCATTCCGATAATGGCTATTGGCTCATTGGAATAAAATGGTAAAGAATTGTCTCGGGGGACAGAGTTGACAAAATTGTTGTTCCGTTCGTAAAGCAGGATTTTAGCGACATTGTTCTCAAAAATGTTTAGCCAATTTTTCACAATAATCTATTAAAATCAAAAATTAAATATATAGTTATTTACCAATTAAATTTTAAATCAAATTAAAATTTCGAGAAATTAAATCTCACGTTTTCCAAAAGACCCAAAGTAGAGCTTTGATGCAACTGCTGCATGGTCTCCACAAGCTCGCCTTTGTGATCCTCCGGAACTTCAACGAAATGGACAATTGATGGTTTGTCCACATTGCCCCTAAAATATATTTAAAATTATTATAATTTATTATTTAATTTTAACTTAATTGAATTATTTTTTCATTTTTTATTACTTTTCCAACAAAATCCTTCCTTTTTTTAACGAAAACTCCATCACACCGTCGACCCAGTCATTAGACGACATGCATTCCACTTTTGAATGTTTTTTAACATATTTTCCAATCCCGTCCAAAATTACCCCAGAACCCCCCGAATATCCATTCTTTTCCTGATTACCAATTTTATCCTCCAAATAGCCACACAATTTTTTCGAAGGAGTGAAAACAAACAAATCAGTTGTTTCACTTCGCCCCAAAAGATTTTTGAAAAAAGCTTCCCCTTGTCCGAAATCAAATAGCTTGTCAGAGTTTTCGAGCATGAGAGAAGTTGCTCCAATGAAAATACACTTTTCAAATATTTCCAAAGAAAATGCAAATATTTTCGCAAAACATTCCATGTCACCAAAATCATCCACCTTCGAACCCTTCCGCTTTCCTAAGGCTCCAGTATCCAACCAAAAAACGTCATCAAAAGCATTCCGCAAAACAAGTTTATTTTCCTTGGACAGATGGTCGCCACAGGTTATCACCGATATCCTTTTTGAGGTCCGTGTTCGCCGCAGAGATTCAGCGAGGACCAGTGCATTGGTCACAGAATCATCTCGGGTTACACAAGTAAGCCAAGCTTGAGCTCGTGCTTGAGCTAAAAAATAAAGTAGAAATATGTATTCAATTTTTTTTACTAACTTTTCATCTCCATTTTTTTTGAAAACATAACCCATTTTTAATTCGAATTTAGAATTTTTACCCATAACGATTCTCCCCGTCAAAAAAAAACACAGAAAACTTTGAATATTTATCACTTCTCTCTTCAAAAATTTATTTTAACAGAATAAGATTTTATTTTCAGTAAAATAAATAAATAAATAGAAAAACTGTTAAAATGAATCAAGAGACAGATTGGGACAAAAAAATATGAGATGCACACTGGGGAAAAAATTAGGACAAAATGAGCACTTTGATCTTGAAACGTTATCCTTTTCTTCAAGTTATTCTCATCTTGAGGTCAAATGTATACATTCGTTCTAGCATGCTGTACCACAAAAGCTAAAATAGCATTTGTTATTTTAAATCATCTAGTATTAAATCTATTAAAACTTCTTCTTTTTTTCAGAAAATGATACCAGGAAGAACAAGTAGCATATGAATTAAATATCATCCCCTTTTCTGAACACAATTTTTAAAAAAATTCTTCTAAAAATAATACACGAATTCACATTCTTATGTATTGTTTTTTTTTTCAAAGTAACGGTTTTCTTTTTTTTTGTGATAAAGACCAAAATTAAATTAATTAGTGAAACAAGTAGTGTAACTAAAGTGTAAACATGATAATAATGCCTAATTACATACATTGTACATTACTTCTGTTTTGTTAAGAGATATACCTGCTTTATATATTTGTACACCTAATTGTCATAGTGACGTGTACAGTATTCGCTGAACTGTTTTCATCACTCATCTCTGTTGGCCTTTTGAGTGAATATTTTCACGGAGTTAGCATTTTATACATTTTTTTAAAATCCTAAATGTGTTTGCATTGTTCCTTGAAAAACCCTGTAGTATAATTTTGTAAAATTTATGTGATACACATATTATATTCACCAAGTGGTAGTTTAGTGTGCACTGGAGCAAAAGTATAAAACAGCTTTTTACACTTGTCATATATTTCTAACGTTTTGACCAAAGCTACGCTGACGAGTAAACTGTGCTGATTTCCGAACCGTGTCACCCTAACCAACCCACTTGACTGTGAAAAACCAAAAAAAAGAAAGATCATCTTGAATAGCGTATTTTACAGGGTTAAAATTGTAATTCATTGAAATAGCTAGACTAATAGTTTATTATAGCCGACATACATGATTATAAATTTTGGGTCTTTTGTCTTGCCTTGTTAACAAGCCAAAGAACACTTGTAATGGTCATTGTCATTATAATTGGTATAATAAAGCATGGTTCATGTCTATTGCACAGTTCTACTAGCATACATAAATTTTTTTACACCTGTCATTTTAGCTGTAATCTTATGAATGTACTTTGGTTTAGCTGTAAAATCGACCACCCACGCTCAACAATATGCGTACCCGTTTTGGGGCTTTCGAAATTGATATTTAGTGCGATATGTCTTTTAGAATCATCACTTTTCAAACAAAAACAACAAAATAAAATGCATAATTGTAAATATTGCTATTGAAATTAAACGATTTTGTACATTTTTTTAAATAGAACGAGCTTAAATTGATATACATTTTAATATTTTATTTTTTACACAAGAAAACATATTCTAAAGACTCAACAATACAAATATTTGATGTATAATTGTTCAGAAATTTGTTCAATTTGTCACCAGTTTTTTGAATAATCGGGTATACAACTTTAAACCAATTATCACTATCTATCCGCAATTTCCATGTAATTTCAAATAGACTACAAATCATAATAGTATTTTGTGCCATGGATCGAGTACTTTTGAAAACGTAATCTCTTTCAGGTTGAGTCAAATGATCCCCAAATTTATGACTTGTAGCCACCCGGTTTTCAGGACTATAAAGGATAAATTTTTTACAAAAATTTTCGGAACTTAAAATTTCCCCGTCTCGAACATTTATTATGTGTTTACCACGGCCTAGACTTTTCAAACAAAATTCAAGAAACATTTTAAAAAGAGTTAACAAATTTACGGACCAACTTTCACTATCCAAAGTTTCACAACTTGGTTTTCTCGTTTTCTGCCAATTGTGAGCAAATTCGATATCCTCTTTAAAACCCAAATCTGGTTTTCCAGCATTTGCAAAGTGAATGGTTTGATGCGATCTCTCCAAAATTTGTCTGGGGACTGGTAACATTTGTTCCTTATGAAATAAAAAGGTTAACAAAAGCCATTCAAGAGTAACATGACCGCTTTGTCTTGAGTATGATTCACGGTCGTACACATCCTGGCTACTTAGTTGCATTTCATTAACTTTTGCCCAATAGTAGACCAATGCGAGTAATGGTTTAACTCGAGTATCAAATTTGCAGTAGTATTCTACAAGTCGGGATAATTGTTGGGCTGCCATTAAAGTTGGATATGTTACAAGTTTAAATTGAATTTCTAATCTGCGATGAAAAAATATTACTTTGTTTGGATCAAATGAATGGTCAGTATGGGAAATTTTTGGGAAGCTGGGCGAATCTGATTTCGTATCAAATTTTTGGAGAATTGATTTAGATGACGGGTTGGTCCTTTTTGATTCAATTTGCTGGAATAATCGTTTCT
This sequence comes from Entomobrya multifasciata, assembly GCA_034693345.1. Classification (NCBI taxonomy): domain Eukaryota; kingdom Metazoa; phylum Arthropoda; class Collembola; order Entomobryomorpha; family Entomobryidae; genus Entomobrya; species Entomobrya multifasciata. The sequence goes on from JAQFXM010004666.1 coordinate 10,381, forward strand.
CGTTTTCGGGACCGAGTACAGTGTATCCACAACTTTCCTCTGCAATAAAAACAAACAAAATATTTAGAAATATTAATTTAAATTTGTTATCAATATGACATCTATAGAAACAAACTTGTGTTATTTAAAATAAACTTACGATTTGAAATGTACAAATAGAGCAAGTATTTATGACAGGATGGCCTATTCCTTAATTTGAGATAGTTATATTTGTACAAGGCAATTGTACAAGGTGATGATATAGTTTCATCTAAAATTTGTTTTATTTCTTGGATCACACTTTCAACAGTGTTGAATTCCTTGTCGGGTATTTCCATTTGGCCCAGTAGAGACTTGAGTTGACTTGAGACTGTACCTTTTTCTGGATTAGGATAATTAGCTGCTGTTGTAGAATTATCTTCTTCTTGATTTGTGATGTTGGTGGGTAGCTCAATACTAAATGTGGAAACAAGTAGCTCCTCCCATTCCAACTTTAAAAGTTTCCCAAGTTGACGGAATTGGTAGAGCTGATTATCAATTTTGATTGAAGAGCTTTTCATTATTGAAAATAGCTGGTCTACCTTTTCTCTAAAATAAATAAATAAATCAGTTAAGTATCTATGAATAATTAGACCAATACTTGGTTTGGTTGAGTATTTAAAAAAGTTATGAAATAATTACCTATTCTCAAACTGAATAATCCCAACTCCTGCTCGTTCCCGCGGTGACAGAATTAAATCTGTAATTGTTACACTTATTGCATTGGCTAAACTCTCCATTAAATATGGAACCACTGATTTGACAAAGTGTTTAGACAAGTCCATTCTAGAATAAATAATTACACAAGATTTTCTCACAGACTTGTCCCATTGACAAAACTCATGTCTGGCAAATTGCTGATGTGAACTGTTAACTAAATGTTCGTTCCAGTCTGATATTTTGGAGTAATCTGCTTTGCACAATGTACAGTGCAAAGTGTAGACAGTCATTTTGATACAGATATTTTAGCTATTCAATTAAAAAATTTTGGCTAATATTCAGATTGAAATAGACTTTTGTTTTTGGTTTCAATTTATTTCTCAGAATATGTGACAAATGAAATGTAAACATGAACACGTGCTCATATGTTTTTACTTGTATTTGAGCTGAGGTAAACCATAATATGGGGATTTGGAGCGCTCTTTTGCTTGCTTGTGGAAGAGTGGGGATAATTGAAGCATGATAGCACTTTGTTCAATGTCAGAAAATAGCAGCTTTGAATAATAATACGCTATGCATGTTATTAGCGGTGTTTGGGGGGAATAAGGAGGATTCAGAGAAGTTGTGTGATGATTGGCCAAAAAATGTTGATGAGATTCAAGAGAAAATTACAGAGCATAGAATGCCGGCGTATCCTTTGTCGAAGTATGTGGGGGAGATGTTGATTAAAGAGGCGAGTGTTAAGTGGGGTGTCCTTTGTAAATTATTTAGGTTTCCTTGGATTATGGGAGATAGTAAAACGGGACAGTTGAATTATTTAAGTAATCATTATATTTTGAGATTTTAAAGTTATTTGAAAATTAAAAGTATGCCAATGGATTATTATTGCCTCTGCCTCCTCTGCCTGCTATTATTTTACCGGTGGGTGTTTGCGCGGAGTTAAGTTTGAAGCTGTTTTGGAATGAGGAGGATCCTTGGGAAATTTATAATATTGCTCATCCGGCGCCTCAGTTGGAGGTGGAATTTGTGGAAATGGCGAGGGATGAGTTTGGGGTGAGTTTGGAATTGGTGGATCATCAGAATGAGGAATTTGTAAAAAAGTTGTATGAAAAAGGGATGCCTTTGGAGGGACTTAAGGATATTTATCAGGATTTTGATAGGGTGATTAGTATTACGAGTAGTGATTCATTTCATATTATTCAAGGATATTTTAAAAGTCCGGAGGGGTATTTTAAGAATGAGAAGGTGGGGAGATGGGTACCCGGATGGGAAAAGGGGATTGATAGTACGATGGATATTATTAAAAGGGATTTGAAATATGTGAAGGAAAAAGGATTCTTTACTAAGTTTGGTTTGTAGTTAAAGTAAAGATTTAATTTATTTTGTATAAATATTTTTGTTTATAAATTAGCCATTTTTTAAATAGTTTAAGATTAATGACTTTAGTTATAGATAATTGTTAAAATATATGTTAACTTAAAATGTTTATTTAATTTATTTAATATTTGAACAATTAATTATTATCATGACTGATTTAACTTTAGGATAATAAAACAAAGTTTGTATTGATATAATCAAAAATGAAATCTCAAGGAAATATCTGGGAACATTTTTTTTAGTCAAGTAAGTTTTAATACAGTAATATTTCGTAATTTCATCTGATTGTGTGACCCGAAAAAAATATCAGCTGAAAGAATTTCATTTGTGATTTTTACAACTTTGATAAGTGCATAGTATTCGGCGAATTCAATTTTTAAATATTTATTCATGAAATAAAATATTTAGAGCAAATTCCAGGTATAAAATGCTCTGCCAGAGAAACGAAAGGCATCATATAATTTACTCAATTTTTTCCCCAATATTATTATTAGTACTCTCTTTATTCATATATTCATTTTCATGTCAAAGTTTTACAGATAACCCCTTGCAGGCAAGCTTTTTGTTATCCTTAGTTAATATTTAAATTTAAAACGACGTCAGGAAATTTTATAAATAACATAATTAATTTTTGGTAACCATAATTCATAAAAAGTCACAATTCCGATTATACGTTACAATCAATTTTATCTAACATTTTTTTGATTAAATGGCTTTTTAATTTATTCTTGAAAATAGGAAAGGATTTGATATTTTTTATTTCATTCGGCAGTAAATTCCACAACACAGGAGCCCTGTACTGGAAAACCTTTTTCCCAACCTCAGTTTTAGGATTATAACCTGAAGTGTACATATCAACACGCACTGACACACTTTTTCTGAAATAATCACTAAAATATTCCACCTGCTTAGTGTTGATGATTTTAAACATAGTGCACAAAGTTTTGTAATCACAGGCATCATTCGGGAGTACCCACCCAAGTTCAGAATACATACGTTCACTAATTTTGTCATATTTTTTAACGTTTAACACCATTCTGGCAAGAGTGCGTACAACCTTATTTACTACCTTCAGACAATTTTTTGTAGCAATACCATAAACCTGCATCATATAATTACAAATTGACAGAACATAGCTCTGACAAAGTAATGTAATCTGCTCCAATGTGAGATACTTTCTTATTGTAAATATAGATCGGATCCTAATAAAACAGACTTTAGCAACATTGTCGATATGGTTAGACCAGGTCATTGACCTATCAAATGTGATACCGAGACATTTTAATGATTCGCTTGTTTTAACTGAATGATCGTTTATCAAAAACGTGAAATTATCCAGAAGCTTACGCTTACGACAAGTGCTTAAGCAGATCATTTTGGTTTTATCGCTATTAATTACTAGAGCGTTATCATTAAAATATTCACACACTGATTTCATGTCACTGTTTATTTCGCTTTGCAAATTGTCTAAATCATTAGGAGATCCACAAAACACAAAGTTAGAGTCGTCCACAAACATTATAGTGGCTCCATTCTGCAACGATAACGGAAGATCATTTAAGTATAGGGCAAAAAATATTGGAGCAAGGACACTTCCGGCAGGAAGACCAATTATCACATCTCGAGTACTTGAAACTTTACCATTAATATCAACGAACTGTTTCCTTTCACGTAAGTAGTCACGAATCCAAAAGTCGGAAATTCCATATTTTGTTTTTAGTTTTTCTAATAACTTTTCCTTATGCACCGAATCAAATGCCTTTCTCAAGTCAATTGACACTAAGACTGCTATTAGCCCAGCATCAATCTTTTTAAGTACGAAATCTGTTGCAGCTATCATTGCTAATTCAGTAGAATGACCTTTTCGGCACCCAAACTGAGAAGGAGACATAATACGCTTTTCCTATATGAATTTCATCAATTTTATGTGATACACTTTTTCCATTAATAACAACAAATTAGGCGTAATTGCAATTGGCCTGTAGTCGCATGGATTCTTTGCTCCTTCAACTTTTGGTATAGGGACTATTCTTGACGTTTTCAAAACACTAGGCACAACTCCTTCTTGAAAGGACAAATTGATTATTTTTAACGTGACGTCATAAAAAGCCGGTAACTCCATCAGTTTGTCCATGAAATATTTTGCAATACCACTACTATCTGGTGTTTTGCTCATTTTTCTTCTTAGCTTCCGCCATGCTGATACCATGTCAGATTGCTCGACACTTGATACAAAAAACATATTCTCGTTTTTTACTGCATTGATAGTTATGTCCAATGTATTAACGTGCTCTGTATTTGGGGGAAATCCCATTGTGCAGTAGTAGTCATTGAGCGATTCTGGTTGTAATGTATCCAGCGACGTGCCTGATTTTTTAAATTGCATTTTCATGTTCTCTTGAATAACTTTCCATATTCCGTTTTTCTTGATCATCTCTTGAATTGCTGCTTTATAGTCTTCAGTGATACAACTTCGTATTAATTTATCGTAAAACTTCACCTTTTCTTTATGGTATACAAATTTTGTGCATTTAAATCTTTTTAGATGATAATCACGAATTAGGATCAGTCGATTTGATTTAGGCGATGAACTCATTGTCACGTGATTGTTGTAAGCATTGATCGTTTTTGTAGGGATACATAAATCATACAACGCACTAATATTAGAAATAAAATTTTTGCACAGCACATCCACTTGGTTTACAGATTTAAAGGACTCTGCATTTATGATAATATTATCCGCAATGGTAACCCAGTCTGCATTCTTGTAGTCTTTGACAGTTCGTTGTATTCGTAGTCTCCGTTGTCTGTGTAGTCCGAATTTTAAAATTTGCATGTAATGGTCGGATATGTTGTTGTTCTTCACCGTGGTTGAGAATGATATATTATTTTGATGTTTTACAAATATTAAATCCAATATCGCATCACCTCTAGTTTTTTCCGTAATTGATTGTTTGTAATTGTGTCGAGTGAACGTAGATAACAACTGAGTTGAATTGATAGTTTCTTTAAGTAGATTTATGTTGAAATCTCCGAAGACAAGACAGGTCCGATTACGAGTTGATAGAAATTCCAGCAGTTTTGCAATGTTCGCAATATCATTCTTAACATGAGAAGTACGGTACATACATATTATATCTACGGACTTGTTTTGTCTAACCTGAACAGAAACACAAACCATTTCCAGACTTGTTGGAGACTTCCATAAAGTTGTTTCGACTAGGATGAGTTTTGAAGTTAATTCATTTTTACAAATAATGGCTACTCCTCCACCTCTTGTTCCTCTGTCACACCTGTACATTTTATAATCGTGTGGGAGTGGTAGCACATCATTTTCACCAAGCCATGTCTCGGTAATACACATAATGTCTAGAGATTCTGTTAGTAATGTCCTATTTATATCATGAACTTTATTTCTCACGGAACGCATGTTCTGATGGGCAATATTAAGGTTGTACACACTCTTGCCTACTAGTCAATCTTCGTCCATTTGTAAATTGTCAATTTCTTCGGGCTGAGCGTCTTGATTTGCGTTTGGTTGGGCTAAGGGATCCTTACGTAGCCGTTTCAATGGTGGTTCTTTAGTTCCACTATCTTTCTCTGCGTTTGCAGCAGCAGTCTGAGATCTGGTGACAGGTCTGGGTGGCCTTGCAAGTTGCTCCGCTTTTGTTAAATCTTTATCTACACGAACCCTCCTGAACTCATCTAACCCTTTCAAGTTTTTTACGTTTGAGAATAATTTTCTTTTTAATGCATAATTACTTAAAAATAGTCGCAACGGTCTAGGTTGGTCTGGTTTCTTTGGTGGTTTTTTAGGGTCACCTACCCTTTCTGAATCAATCTTCTGTGGTTCTCCTGGTATTAACACGTTTAGTAGATTTTGGAGTAGTTGCAGGCCAAAATCATTTTCAGGAATTCCAAAAACAATTGCATTGTTTCTCTTTGACGCCCTTTTTTGCTGCTCAGTAAATTCTTCTTTTAAGTCCTTAACCGCCTTCATCAATTCATCTTTGCTGCAACTAACATCTTTTTTATTCTCCAGAGTAGACACTCTTGTCTCCACATCAGTGACCCGGTTCTGCTATATATGCCACCATTATATTCAATGAATATTGTAATATGTATATTTAAATGATTTAAGTTAAGATTCATCTTTGTCTTGTCAATGTCCAA
>JAQFXM010004667.1:0-16607 GCA_034693345.1 Entomobrya multifasciata
TCTACAATTAGGATTCGAAGTAACATGGGAAGAAAAATTCCGCGTTATTATTGCTGCTTCAGGTACACCAATATTTATGAATGCTGATGATAGCATTTTCCAATCTGATCTTTCATGAAATCGTTTAATCCACTCAGTCAAAATATATTCCAGTGCATTTTCATGGCTGCGACGTTGTATAATCAACCCAATCATTGTCATTTTTGTTGGATCGGTTGTCGTTTGAACCAAACCTAGCTCATGTAATAGCTCAATGTAATGTAACTTTAAATTGGAACATTCGTTTGAGTTGGATATTATACTGGCTAACTTTTTAATCGCAGATTCTATAATATAAAACAAAAGTTATTAGATTAAAGCAAGCTAACAAAAGGCTAATGACATCTTTAGTACATAAACTATGTTTTCTATACTTTTATCTTTAGGTACTGGAAAGTCAGTTGTAGTTAACTGCATATTTAGAAACCTGTTGATGGTTAAACAAAGTAAGATATTTTTTACGATTAAGAAATAGAATTCTAGTATCATATTCTTGTCAACAAAGTTACTTACTGAATGATTGTCTCCGTGGTAGTTAGTATTCTGATGCAAAAAAATTGAAGCAAAGTAATCAATCAAAAGATAATTAAGGATGCTGCAAGTAAAATAAGGAAAGTCCGATTCTTTAAACGATTATGTGTAACATGTCTTCAAAGTAATCTTTGCATATTCATCTGACTTATAAAGGGTATTGTGCAAAGCCGAAACGTTGAACTGGAATAAGTAAAGCCTAAGCGTTTTAGCGCCCTTGAGTATCAAATTGTTTTACTTGATATTTGGTTTTGTAAAGTTCAGAGACCCCAGTTATTCATTACATCTGATAGGAAATGAAATTTTAAAAGCGTAAATGCAGACGTAACTCCAGTGAAAGAAAGCTTTGGCAATAAAAATTCATCATTATATTTGTATCTTATCGTGCAATGTCTGAAAATGATGTTTATTTATGATAACAGTCGAATTTTTATGCAAACCAGCTAACCAGCAAATGTATAAAATCCTAGCTTATAGCTTATATTTGTATTATGAAATGCACAAAACCACTTGAATATAAGGTAAGCATGCTCAATATTATATGATGTTCACGTGCAATCTGCCCACCTTATGGTTTTAACTTAAACAAAATATGCCAGTGGTTTAGCTTCACAATATTTTGATCTGTTATAAATACGTAAACCACAAACACGTTAAAGAATGAAATGAAAAATCAACACATTTTCTGTCAAAGTTTGCAGTTATTACAGTATGTTTAAGTAATATTTTTATTAGCATTCAAAGAAATCATAACATTGATAAAGATGCTTGCTTTATAACACTCCACTTCACATAATTATCAAAAGCTTTACCGTTGTATTACCGGTCATGTTTAACGATAACAAATGTTTTAAGCTTGAAACTATTGAATAGAAAAAGACGGCCGTATCATATCTATACTATACGATTCTTTATAATGATCAATCACACAGTTTGATTTGACAAAGTAGCGATAACTAGCATTTATATTTTGTAGTCTTAATAAATCAATTTGTTCTTGTGTTGGACACCTAGTAAAATGAAGATAAAGAAAAACGATATTAAGTTGTCCCAACATTTGAATTTTTATATCTGTAATTCCTTCAGTTTCAATATAAAGATTCAAATAAAGCTGACGAAGCTTCGTACATTTGAATACGTAAAACCTATCATTGAAATTAAAAAATCTGTCGGTTACAATGAACGATTCTAAAATTTTAAATCTCGAACAAAAGTTTTTTCCAATTTTAATGATTTGTGACCCATCATTCCAGCCTGAAACATTATTTATATTGAAATATGCTCCAAACCTTGCTATTCTAGGTTCATGTACTACCATTACCATAAATCTTTTTGAATCAAACACAACTGCGTTCATGTCGGAATTCATGAAAACCATCTCAAATACAAGAAAAAAGTCTCTAACACCTACATGGTTGGACACACTTATTTCTGTGACATTATAGATTGGCAAGTTACCTATAAAATAAGCGATTGTGTAAAGATTATGACAGGTTACATTAAAAGATAAGGATTTCAAGTTTGATAAACGTACATTCATGAGTTTCGGTGCACTTTTAATACTATTATGAGAATAATTACGACAAATCTCTTCAACGTCACCATTAATTTCCAAATTAATTAAATTTGAAGTTTGGTTGACCACGCTTTCAAATAAGTTTGCATTGTAATAACCTTGAAATGATATTGAATGAACACAACTTGGATTATAAATTGTGGGTGGTAATGGCCAGTCTTTTTCCTCACCAAGATGAAAATGAAGACTTTCACATTTATTTGAGAGCAGTTTTGCTGTTTTATGGTAATTAGAAAAATTTGTTACCCTCATTATATGACAACTAGTTTTTGCCTTAGAATCAAAACTAAGGTCAAAATTATTACATGATTGCATACCTGGTTCTTCTACGTTCTGTTTTGTAATCACGTGATAGCCTGCAAACAGTATAAGAAAAAAAATTATCAGAACTGATAATACAAGAAGACAGTTGACAACTTTTCTAACTACCCTTTTAACTTGTGTACAGTTTAAGCTGGTAGGAGTTTCCTGATCATTTGTCGAGCTAGCATGTCGATCACCAATTAAAGTCTGAGTGTTGCTTGTACATGAAAGATTTTGAGGAAAGAAATCGCTTTCTCTCCCATCAGTTATTTCATTGCTTAAATGGGAATTATTTAATTTACTTCCTAATAAACTACTCTGCTCATTGTCGGATAAACCTTTCTCAATACATTCAGAAGTTTCTTTTGCATGTTGTTCTGTATGTTGTTCGGTAGGTCGTTCTGTAAGTTGTTCTGTAAGTTGTTCTGTAGTTTGTTCTGTAAGTTGTTCTGTAAGTTGTTCTGTAAGTTGTTCTGTAAGTTGTTCTGTATGTTGTTCTAAATGCTCTTCCTGCGTTGTTGAACTTGAGATGAGATCTGGAGTATTAGATATTTCTCTGGATAAGAAAGAGCGAACGTCATCTTGAGAAATAGTACTTGATGAGCTTTCAGGTTTTTCCAAAGCTGTTTTTATGCGGTCTGCAAAATCGTTTAACTTGCATTCTTGAAGTTTGAGCAAGAAAATATTTAGATCAGCATTTTTCCCCGCTGACATAATCCACTGTTGTAGAATACCGTTGAAGTAGTCTAATGTACGCCATTTATCACGACTGGCTGTTTCATTTAGCTCATGGATGATATTTACAGATAATTGGAGACATATTGCTAGGTCCTTCCATTTATCGTTAAAAACAGTTAAAGCTGGTGAGTCACGTAAGCTGTACAATATAGTATTAACGTCTTCCTCTACAAAAAAACATTCAAATATTAAAAAGATGAATCTTTCAAATCGTATGTTCGTAAATATTTTCCTTACCTTTACTCAAAATTGTAATGGTGCGCGATGTCATGCTAATATTCCAATAATAAGCTGTCTTAAAATTAAACAATTATTTGTTGTGTACCTGCTATACTTCAAAATTGAAAATTGCAAGGCGATGTAATTTTAGACAAATAAAAGGTACAAGTAGTAAATTTGTTATAAAATGCCATGCCTACAACATATATTGCCTATACTGAGATAATAAAACACTTTTAGTTAATGACTTTAATTGAAATCAAATCGAATCAGTACATGAGCTTCTGTGGAGGCTCAATGAAGTGTTGAGATGATACTTCACACTGATAAGCTCCATGCATTTTTTCAACTTTCGATTTATATTCAAGTAAACATTTGCTTTAATAAATGGTTTAACACAAGATAATTCAATGGAATAAAATTGATACAAGAGCATTTTTGATTCATATAAAACAATACTTGAAAATAGTGACAAGCTCATACATGCTGCTAAATCTGAACCATTAACAAATGGTAAAATAAGCAACATACTTGGATAAGTATCAGTAACACTTTGCTCATATGTGTATTGCCCGGATTATTGCACTTTCCTTATATTCCTGTGTATCATACGGGTCAGTATAATATTGTGGAAACGCTTCTAGTCGACTGTTGCTACAGTCGATTTTTTTAGTTGAACTGGTTACTTGGTCGCCCATTTTTTTGTCGAACTGGTTAATTAGTCGCCCAATTTTTTAATCGAAATTCGTTATTCGATGAAGCTTTAGTAGAATTTTACTTGTCGAATAAATATATAACGTATCGACGGAATCAGCACACGTAATTTGTAAAACATATATGCACACAAAAGTTTATGTTCCTTTGCAGAATTAGTCTGATGTGCATACGATTGCACTACTAATTTTAACATTGCACGACAACTAAACTCGTTAACATTTGAGGCTGATGCTATCTCTGTTTTAAACGATATCTTTACAGTCGAGTCGTTTCAAACTACTGTAAACACTATTGAAGTATATTTAAATTCACGTTTGTAACTAGAGAGCATTGTCAACCAGCAGATAGTTGTAATTTTACAACGACAGGGACTACGAAAATATGATACATTCTTTTAGTATACGCTTTTAGTTTCCATGCGCTAAATTTTAATTCTCTTGATGTTATCAAGTTAGGAAATATGGCGATTATGAAACACAATTTAGACAGAAGTGCTACAAAAATATAGATAGCAAATTGCAAACAACGAAATTTCATGATAAAACTTGTCAAACATATTGTTTGTTGTTAAACTGACTTAAAATAATGTAAACTTTCGACTCTTTATACAGTCAACTAATTACGCATTCGACTAAATGCACAGTCGACCGTAAAACATTCGACAAAATTCAATTAATTTACAGGGTCGAATAAATATGCACTTGACTTAAAAACGATTCGAATAAAAAGCTTCGACTAATGAAAATCATTCGACTAATAAAAATGATTCGACTAACAAAATTCCATAAAAAAAATTCGTCACTATATGTTGTCGACTAAGTACATTTCCACAATATTATTGCCTCCCGTATCACACCTGTATAGATTACTTTCCACCAAGATAGATATAGTAGGCTGCAGACATATATAGCCAAAACCAAAGTACGAAGTACAAAGTCATTGAAATAAGAAGCCGTCACTTAAACCTGATTTAACTGCATTTTTGAATAATTGTGTTTGCTCACCTTTTCGACTTATCTTGATTGTTTTCGTGCAATTTTTCATTTTTCCAACAAAACTTTTCGTTTGGCTATCACTTATGTTGCAGTCAAGGGGCTTATTTTATGGTAAACAATATTTTACATGAGTAAATCATACTCCTGACATGTTATTCTTTAATTTGTACAAAAAAGATAAGAGTTGTTGTTCCGAAATAGACGACTTTTTACAAGGGAATGTAAAAAGTATTCGAACCAAGATAAACTATACAGTTTCTTTAGCATCATTGGGAACTAATTTTTAATGTAAATATAATATCTAATATTTACGAATTTCAAAAGTCATGGATCTACGTACGTTAAGTAAAAGTGAAACAACTTACACAATTCATAGCTACATGTCTTGCTAAATGATACCCTGAGGTTAACTTATCATTAGTAGGTATGCCTAACGTCTTAATTTACCTATCAAGTCACTTTCTTAATGTCATTTAATGGAAATAAATTGTAATCAACAGCTAAAATAAAAATACATGATATCAATGTTTTTAATCCAAAAGGTAAACAGCGCATTTCGAAGCCTCTGCTTCGAAGCTTTAACCCGATTTGTACCTATAAACTAGTTAACAATTTTTTTCAAATTCTTTTACATTGCTGGTTTGCCATTTATCGCACTTAAATTTTGTATGCTTTAAATTTTCCTGTGTGTGCAATGCAACTTAACACTTGTTTTATTTTTTGCGGATTCACTGTGCATTTTCTGCATGATTTTATTCATTTTCATAATTGTCAACCGTTGGTATTATTCGTTAGCAAAAGGATTTCGAAACTTTTCATTCAAACAAAATTCATACATATTTTTAAATTCACCCTGATAATTAATGAAACCGCCAAGCAAACACCTGTAATCGATGATTTAAGTATTCTTCTCCAAACTACATTATAAATTGTGACTGTAAAAGTGCATAGAAATGCTTAACAAAGCTTATTTAACAAGAGCTCAACAAAAATCTCCTTAAAAACGTATAAATTTCTAATTTACGTACTTGAGAAAATAAAGTTCATTCAACTCATGTTTGCCTGTTATAGCAAACATTTTATTAAGTGTTGGGTAATATCCGGCAATGTAATATCATACAAAACATGTGATAATGCATAATGAGTATTTATTACATATAGAACGTCTTGTAAAACTAGTTTGTGGGGTATTTATTCATTAAACGCCCAACGCTGAGGTTATTGTATATAAATGCAAAATAAATACAGGTCACTTGAAATGTCACCACAGGTGTGGAAGTATTTTCTTAAGTGAACTTTAAAATCCATCAATATATTTCAAACCTTTCAATATTTTTGTTATGTCTGGGTAGAATACTATCCTCACTATAAATGATTAACTTTACTATAATAATGAAAATACTATACTTTACTATAAGCATAATAAACATTTACTTTAAAGCAGCGAAATGAAAGTCGCCTTACCGAAAACTCCATTACAGCTTGTAGCTAACGCCGTTAAAGTGTAAGGACTTTGAATTTTTTCCAAGTAAAATAAGGTAGGTAACTCTATCAGAGTTTGGTAAATTTGACCACAGAGAAATAAAACGATTTTATAAGCAACCATCTAATAAATAGACAAACCAGTAATAGCTAAATAATTACTTACAAAAAACGACACATACTACAAATTCAATGATGTTTTCAGAGTAGCAGTAACATTACAAGCACTAAAAGATATTTTTTCAATTTTACTTAAAAATCGTTGAAATAAATGAAAATTGATAATTTTAAGCGATTAAAGCTTTTGCTCATTTATGTATCTGGGAAAATGACGAATGCTACAACAAGTTGTTGGTGCACATAATCCTACAATTCCTTAACTTGAATTAAAGAAGAATATAAGAATAGTACATAATTTTATACATGTTCTGTGATAAACATTTGTAAAGGTGTATTTTATTGGTAACAGCTTATAAGAATCTTTTCCATGCGTTTGAAATTTAAAAACAATATCCCCTATAACAAAGCTACATCTGAATAAACAAAATTTACAAATAACATTCTACGTTACTGCAGCAACCTCAATGGTTTCTGGAACTGTGTCAGGTCCGAGTACCTTATTCTCTGACTGATTTGTTGGCTCATTATGTGTCTCGGGACCACTCGGTATTGTTTTATTTGGACCTTCCGTTTTCATTATGTTCAACATATCACCAGTGTTTTCCGCTGTAATAGCAAATTTTACAATTCGTTCCATCAACTCGGTTTCAGCTATTTTCAAAGACAATTTGCTGGCTAGCTCTAGTAGTAGCAGGCTTGTACCAGATGTCTTGTCGTTGATTTGGCCTAACATGTTGTCCAACATATCAAGCACTTCTTTAAGTTGATATTTTCCAGCAGCATAAGTAAACTCTACAATGACGTCAGAATCCTTCCACGAATGTAGCAGTTGGCCTGTGTAAAGGTAATGCAAAAGAACCCTGATCGTTTTTCCAGACAGGTCGTTTATGTTGACAACACCAGTTTTCTTCTCAGATAGCTCTGTCCTTAACATTGTGGCAAATACCGAATTTCGCGCTGAAATGTAAAAAGCATATTTAAATGTTTACACGTATTCATGTAACTTAACAGAAATTCGACATCAAATTTATACCTGTTAATATTAGCTTATGACAGGGAAACTTTTCCCTGTCTTTGGAAATAATGGTCATGTCAGATAGCCCATTCTCGTTATCAAGAAGGTTTCCATAATCGATTCTTAACAATTCATTTGTTTTTCTTTGAAACTGTTCCATAGCAAATCCAACAGTTTGTGGAACACTGATTGGATTTAATAATCGCAAACGAACTGCTATCGTAACAGAACCATCCTTCAAATAATTCACCGCTGCTGGATTAGATGGCTTGTTAAACTCAAACGTGTTTACATGGTTGCAAATTTCGTTCAATTTCACTGACTTTGAAATCTACAGAAAAATAATTAAAAATGCGTCATCAAAGCTCTAATAAAGAATTGACTGCAAAAATTTGTTTTAAAAATCTTACAGCAGCTGGTTGCCAATAAAATCCTCCATTTGGATCTTCTACATGAGCACCAAAGCTAATAGGGACATCGGTTTTATCTCCAGTCAGTTCTATAAGTTTGCAGTAAATGCCTACATATCTGTTCCCATTAGCATCTGCAGCAGCAACTTCCAAGCCAATTGTCCATTTGCTAAGCAACGCTGATTTATTTCCGGCGAGAATATCAAACTTTTGATCTTTCACCAGATTTTCGTCAACTTGAACAAGCTCCCAATTTTTAATTTCCCAATCGTATTCGTGTAGTTCCTCACAAACCTAAAATAGATTAACGCTTTGTAAAGTTATAAAAATCGTTATAATAATTCAATATTAAGTTAAATCTTACGCCTGAGGTAACCAGTTTAGAAAACTTTGTAGTAGCCATTACGTAGTGTGTAATTTTTAAACAATATATTTGTTGATAATTCAACACTACTAACTTTTAAATTTCACAATTATGTTGCTTTGAAAAGGTTTTAATCCAAATGACTAAATCATCAACTGAATCACCAGATATTTTTGTCGGGCATCCACTCTTGATTCTGTCCTTATCAGTTTATATCTAACTTGCCTGTCTGTTAACAAAACTGCAAACTTATTATAGGTGGTATGTACACAAAATGCTTAAATTAAGTTATCGATAAGTATAACGAATATTGTGCTATGACCATCACCCAAACTATACATGATCTTTGCTAAACCTTGTTAAGTAGTAAAGGGTGACAAGACGACAAAATAGCTATTGTCACTTGCATACAGCTTAACAAATAACTTATATGTGTAAAATGCTCAGCATCAACAAAAAGAGAAGAAACGTAGGAAAAAGGTACGAAACGTAGTTCTTAGTCACAGTCATCGTCATCATCACACAAGTAGGCTTAAAACTTACCTATTGAAATATTGAACTAAAGCGTTAAACTAAGAATGTACAACGTACAAAGTGTTTAGTCATAGCTGAGATAATGCAAAAATACATCAAAATAACAACGTTATGAATTTCGTTACAGGCCCCTTGCTAACATGCCGGTTTGCTAACATGGACGTTTTGCTAACATAGAAGTTTGCCAACATCCATTTTGCTAACATTACGATTTGCCAACATTTCAGTTTGCTAACATTTCGACTTGCTAACTTCCAGTTTGCCAACAACGCATTTTGCCAACAATGTATTTTCAAACAAAGTATTCCTTTTAACATACATTTTTAGGTTTGGTTTTACTTCGACTCCGTCGCTTGTACTCTTTCGTTGTACTTGTTTCTAAGCGTTGTTCTCCCAGAGCCTTTCTAAAAACCTAACTGCTTGTCCCCAACTTAACATAACATTCACCCCAAAACTGTCAATGAAGTACCGAACCAAACCAAACCTATTATATTGCAACCCAGCACTCTCCAGCACTCTCATCGAAATATAACTGAACGAAACCATACTTAACGAATTACAACCAAACACTATCACTAAAACATAAACGAACCAAACGTAACCTAACAAATTTAAACCCAACACTGTCATCGAAACAATTTAATCAACCGAACTGAACCTAGGCTAACCTAACTAATTTCAACCCAACACGGTCATCAAAATTTAATTTAATCAACCAAACTGAAACTAAGCTAACCTAACTAATTTCAACCCAAGACGGTCATCAAAATTTAATTTAATCAACCTTACCAAACCTAACCTAACTAATTGCAAACCAACACGGTCATCGAAATATAATTGAATCAACCTAACCGAACCTAACCTAACTAATTGCAAACCAACACGGTCATCAAAATTTAATTTAATCAACCTAACCTAACTAATTGCAAACCAACACGATCATTGAAATATAATTGAATCAACCTAACCTAACCGAACCTAGCCTAACTAATTGCAACCCAACACTGATATCAAAGTAAAACCAAACCTAAAAAATGTATGTTAAAAGGAATACTTTGTTTGAAAATACATTGTTGGCAAAATGCGTTGTTAGCAAACTGGAAGTTAGCAAGTCGAAATGTTGGCAAACTGGAATGTTGGCAAATCGTAATGTTAGCAAAATGGATGTTGGCAAACTTCTATGTTAGCAAAATGTCCATGTTAGCAAACCGGCATGTTAGCAAGGGGCCTGTTACGCAAAATATCGCTCAGGAGTTAACATAAAATTGCGCGCTATGTGCTGTGGGGGTCGCACTCAAGATAAAATATAGCACGCGAAGTTTTACGAAGAACATAAAAAGCATACCCAGGTCCCAAAACACCTAAGCAACCGGTCCCTTAATAATCTGGTGATATAAAGAAAAAAGGAAAGACTTAAACAAAGAAACTTAAATAGAAACTTGAAGCATACGCCCAAAATCGTAATGTTGCCCTCAGCTATTGGGCAGATAGGCGATTTCATTCTTTAGGATAAACGGCAACTTGGTTGTGCAAACTAACTATTTAGACTGCGCCGTAACTCGAGTAAGCAATTTTAGTTTTTAGGGTGTGCGGTACATTGGGTGTTCTATTTGACTTTTTGGGGTGTGCAATTTGACTTTCTTAGGTATTAAGGTAGATTAGGTGTGCGATTTGACTTTTTAGGGTGTGCGGTACATTGGGTGTGCTTTTTGACTTTTTAGGGTGTGCGGAATATTTTGTGTGCGATTTGTTTTTCTAAGGTGTGCTGTACATTGGGTGTACAATTTGACTTTCTAAGGTGTGCGGTAGATTCGGTGTGCGATTTGACTTTCTGAGGTGTGCGGTAGATTGGGTGTGCGATTTGACTTTTTAAGGTGTGCGACGAATTGGGTGTGCGATTCGACTTTCTAAGGTGTGCGGTACATTAGGTGTACGATTTGACTTTTTGGGGTGTGCGACGAATTGGGTGTGCGATTTGACTTTTTAGGGTGTGTGATGAATTTTGTGCGCGATTTTACTTTTTAGGGTGTGTGGTGAATTGGGTGTGCGATTTTATTTTTAGGGTGTGCGATTTTATTTTTAGGGTGTGCGATTTTATTTTTAGGGTGTGCGATTTGACTTGATTTGGTGTGCGGGTGTGCGGGTGTGCGGGTGTGCTTTGACAAGGGTGTGGTCAGGGGTGGATGTGCAAAGGGGTGCCTTTTAGTAGGTCCCAATTTTGTTTAAGCAGCAGTATAATTGTTAAAGGTGAAAGCAATAGAAAAGTTATATCAATTTCAGATCCTACCAGTTTAAATACTTGTTCTGGTTACATCAAAGTCATTTCACAAAATCTTCTGAAATTTATTTTTTCCTCAAAAGAACACCTAAAAATGGCTTGTGTCTATCTAAATGGAAAGTGGGTATTGCTATCAATACGTAATTGAAAATATTTGCAAATTTTCCTTTCGTATCTTTAATTTGATTTGATTAACTATTCTAAATATTTTTATCCCCATTGCCGTATACATTGGTTATTCTGATAAATCCATATTTTTCTCATCTTCGCATTGTAAATACATTATCCGTGGTAAAAATACATAAGCATAATATTAGTATTTATTTTGTATGAACTGCGCATACTAATTTTTCTTTTGTTAAAATCCTCAGGTGGAAATATTACCATCAACAATGATCCTAATCATTCAGTTACTCTGCCGAATCTCAGTAGTGTAAGATCAGAAGCAAATCCTTGGGTCAATCCAAACCACTTTATCAGAAAGTGGAAGCCACACACCTTTGAAGAGGAGAAAATTCTACAAAGAATAACATTTGTGTCAGTGATCAGTTTCGGTTTACTTATGACGGTTCTCTTTTAAATCATTTGCGTCGTGTTTAATTATTGAAAGGAAGCGGAAGTGATAACTTTCATCCATTTCTGCGCATACGGTAATTTTTCTGTAACACATAATTTTTTGTAAGTTTCGTTATAATATTAATAATGTATTATTAAAATGTCTGTAAGCTAGGTAGTATCTTAGGTAATGTGTAAAGTATTCCAAATTTTATTATCAAATAAAGTTTGCAATTATTATATTATCAAATATATTATGAATTTTTTTAAAAGCATTATTAACCTGAAGCATATGTTCAAACGTGTCAATCGTTCATTCTTTATCTGTTCTTATTATGACAATAGTATACATTTAAAAGCATAAGATTCTGTTGTGGGAAACAGTTAGTAGTACCATTCGTGAAAGTAGAGTACAAGCAGATCTAGAGGTGGAAGCAAACACAATGACAACTTTCTCCGGAAAATCCTCGACTACAACTATTGAAAGTACGCTAACAAATTATCATTCATATTACGGTACACAATTTTCCCAAAATTGTCACTAATTGTTTTGGTCTATTGTATCAAAGGTTCATGACTTTTTTAAGTATACTCATGAAAATTCATTAATATTACACTTTTGGCCAAAATTAACTCGAATTTTTTTCTTTGCTTATCATATTTATTTCCATTTCTTTGTTATAATAATGGTAACTATTTACTCCAGTACTTTCTAATGTGAAAAATTCAGGAAAACTGGCTTAAGGACTCGTTTTTATATGTAAATCTGGAGCCAATTTGAGCGAAGCTACCCTTAAAAGTAGCAAAAACAAACCACATTTATACATACTTAAACAATCCCTCTTATATGTATATTCATTCAAGTACTTTAGCCATACCGAGTACCATCTCAGATACCCGCATAACAAAACCAAAATAATTGGCATCCCGGTGTTTTTTTGTATTACCTTCCAAAAATTTTCAACTGCCTCAACAAACTAAACGAGTAAACATTCCCGAAAAAACTAAGTGTTTTTTTCTTGGAAGCAAGCTGTGTACAAAATTGCTCAATATTTTCTGAAATGCTTGATGTTGTAACCCAATATCATAGTACTTACTAAAAATAATATAATAGAAATCGTACAAAGCAATTTTTTATCACAGCAAGGACGATAAGTAGCTTGTTCATCTAATAGTGCTATGAGATTTCACGTGTGTAATTGACAACAAATATAAAAAACCAATCCACTTTTCAGCTTTCACCTTCGCTGGTAACTTTAAGAAGAACACAAAAAGTATCAATTTCCGCTTGCTCAGTTATGCCTGTCAAATTCATACTATGTAAGATTACAAGCAATTTTAAAATTTATTTACAAAAAACTTCTGCTAGTTGTACACCGATCTTGAAGATTTTTTCATAGCAAATTAAATTGAATTTCCAAAACCGTAGGACTACAAACAATATAAATTCAAAATAAAACTCAGCCAGGTTAGCATTGAATACATTTCGATATGATTTTCAATTTCTGTCAATCTTTGTTAGGTAAGTTCTTGGTAAATTGCTAACACAAAACCTATTCAAAAATGACGACTTGATAAAATTTTAAAATAAATTTAAAACACAAAAACCTTGTTGATTTCAAATTTATCGTTAGGTTGCGAAGTGTTTGTAAATTTTTCTCACTTCTAATGTGGAACTCTTAGTAGAAGTACTATTTTACTTTTACTTGGACAAAACATGCATATCTTTCATCTTTGCATTGTTTCAGCTTTGTTGCTTTTGGGCAACCAAATCAACGTTCTAGATTGTGATCAAAACAATGGTTTCAATCAGGAAATTAAGGTTTCATTTTCCGACATACGCTACTCCGTATTTTGTGTCAGCAATCTCTTTGTAAGTTCAGATGGATCAGCCAGATTTGAATTCAAATCATCACATAAACCAATCAATTTGAGTGACGAATGCCTCATTCTAAACAGACGACTGCTGCTGATGTCAAAACGTAAGTATTAAATATTATCATCCCGTTGTTCTAAAATATTAACAATACATGAGGTCTGCCAATTAAGTTAGAAAAATTCCCAGCAACGTTATAATGCAGATTGTGCAATAATTAATAGGGTACAAAATCAAATCAAATGTGGACACGGAAAATTTCCTTCGGCAGCGAAATCAGAAACAACTTGGTCATGGTCTTGAAAAACAACAGGAATCGGCAACTTACTACGCACTTCCATACATATTATTTTTTCTACCAAAAATAGTATTTTGTTCAGTTGGTATTCTCACTTGTGGTTATTTGCGTTACTTACGGAGTACCCTGAATAACGTTTAGTTTTACGGGGCTTTACTGCTCTTTGTAATGTCAGTGGGCATGGGTTAAGTAATGATGATTTCTCAGTTTTGGGTTTAAGATAAATGTATTCGTTTCCTGGTACTTCATTGAATGACCAAAGACATAGTTCTAAACTTCACTTGTCAACTTTTAATACTGAGAAGTTATTTGGTATGATCGTGACATACTTTGTGGGAGTTTGACATAAAATTGATGCAATTTATTTTGAACAAGATGGTTTCTATTTGTGTATAAATATTCACAATTCAGGGCTTTAATTGAAAAGTAATTCAGTTTTTATGTACATAGGCTTGTACAAAAAAGATTTTAACTTTGAACATGCACTGCAAAAATATTAGTTAAATTCAGCTAAAAATTGTATTACATCATTAGCATATAATAAGTGGGGATTTTTCAAGTTTTATGTACAAATAACTTCGTAGAAAATATTTCGTTTATGTACTTTTACTAATCCTAGACTCAATAATTAATTATAGCTGCATTTAGAAATTCACCGTGTAAAAATTTGGAAGTTGAACGTGTGAAAAACTTCGTAGTAGGAAATGTAGTAGGAAACGTAAAGCCAAAACGTTTTAATTATTACCACGTGAATAACTGCCATGAGAGAAGTAATGACAAATGTTTAGTATTTATCTACCTGTAAGCAATCAGACAATCCTTTACTTTTGTCCCTTCCAAATTAGTGAAATGGAATGATCATACGGCTATTAGAAAAGAAAACCAACAATTTGAAATTCATTCAAAACTTTTCATATTTTTATGAACCGAATTGTCGGACAATATACAATAAATCATGAGTTTTAATTTGGGGAATTATTACCTAGTATCTAGTTTTAGGAATCCTTTCCTATTGACCAAGAAGTTTCGTTCTGTGTTCAATTTAGAGATACTTGAAGCTGAATTGAATTTGTATCCTGATGAAAGCATTTATTCAAGTTTGTAAAATATGGTAAAACAATCTGTAAAAGTATTTCCTACTTGTACGACTTAAACACTTGCTTACTATGTATTTACCTTGCGATAAAATGATTTAATAAAATGCTCATGCACGTTCCTCTAGTCATAGAAGATAGAATTTGAACGATTGTATTTATTTCTAGAAAAAAACTCAACGGTAAAATATAAAATAAGTTTGGATTTCCCCTAAAAATTTGGTGCATTGACAACAAAAATTGCGTATCAATATAATCTCGGTTTCAGCATCATAAAAATTCGCATAGACTATAATGCAAAAACATGTTCAGTTTACGCTACAGTGTTCTGTTTATAGTGGATAGACATAACGAGTATGAATTTCACCCAAGTCTCTTGAATATGATCATGAGATCGCAACAGTTGATAATACTTATCCAAAAACAGAAGCAAAAAATAGAGACAGAGTTTGGATGATAAGTACTTGAAAGACAATGATTTTAAGAAAAAATATTCTAAAGATTTTTTATATGATATAGTATTAGTATAAAACAGTTTTTTGAAAATAAAGTTTTTCAAAAAAAGGACGCAATGATAATTTTCCAATATTTAGTTATTTCCTGGCTAGCTTTTGAATTTAGTCTTTTTACAACAGTTAAGGCGTTTACTACAGTCTTATGGAATACTTTTCAAGATTTTTTTTTATTTCCACGATTATTATTTGACCATGTTACCTGGTCATCCCTATTTAAACGAGCTTCAACCCTGGTCTATTTTGTACAAAACTGACCTCGATAAAAGGAACATTCCCTTGCCAAGCTTTGTGACTGCTTTTTCCAACAATTTTGGTGCAATTAAGACTTACTATTCTTGTTTACCGACTGCTACAGATTTCAGTATTGACGATAAGGTAGACGAAGAACTTTCTTCCGAAAGGCATTTAGATAGTGGAAAAGATTCGAATACACAATCAACAATACAGCCACGAAGCACCAAAAAGAGCTCAGATATTTGTAAGAAAGACTTGCAAAGCTCCATTTGCCAGTACTGCGGTAAAGTACTAAAGTCAAGGAGGAATTTGATTTGCCACGAAAGAATACATACCAATGAGAAGCCCTTCTTGTGTGATATTTGTGACAAAGCTTTTTGCATAAAAGCTCAATTAAGGGAACATATGTAAGTTTTTAGAGCAAAAATTATTTTCGAATTTACACACTGCATGACATTGTTACTAAACTTAAACTGCATTGTAATTATTTTAATCATAGCCGCACTCATACAGGAGAACGACCATTAGTGTGCTGTGAATGTGGGAAAACCTTTCGCCAACGTCATGCCCTATATTTTCACAAAGCTTTGCATAAGGATACTTTCAGTTACAAATGTACAGTTTGCTTTAAGGCTTTCCCACTGAAGGCTATTCTCACTTCCCATTTGATTTCACATACAAGTTTTAGACCTTATCGTTGTAGTTGTGGTGTAG
>JAQFXM010004668.1:0-16606 GCA_034693345.1 Entomobrya multifasciata
GTAGTTAGCATTACGAACGTGGCGATAATTTTACATAAGGGGGTACCCTTATCTACTATCGCCACATTCGTTAAGTCAGCCCTCTACTTCAATCCGTTGTACAATGGTTTATATTAACTTGTCTTAGCTTTTTAAAAAATCCAATTCTATGGAAATGTGTACACGTCAAGTTAGAACTTCTTATCATATAATCAAACCCAAATTCGTTTTATTTATATAAACCATTAATTTTTACATTAATTTAAATTTGTTTTTTCCAACTTTATTCAGATAACATAAATAACATATTATGCTCAAGTTTATTTTTAGAATTTGACCTTATACAACTATTGATTTTAAGTCTCAAATAACGAAAATATGTAAAACGTACCTTAAAATATTACATATAAGGTTCTATACTAAGCATTCCTTTACAGCCCAAATATGCTCAGTGCTAATATTTGCTTAAAACCCAACATATTATGGTGTATTGGCTAGAAATGTGGTATAATATATCATAATCTGTTCTAAAATATTCAAAAGGTATTACTTAGCGTTCGTTTCCTGCTAACAATAGTTTGTATTTTTGAGAAAACTAGGCTAATTTTTTCAAAAAACTTTCAACGACAGTCAGAAATTTCGTTTAGGTTACAAGTAACATTAACTTATAATCTAAAATATTATTGGATAACTCAAATCTACAGTGTGCTATTAAACATGGCAACACAAATACTAACTAATTTATATTTGAAGAACAGATAATGCATTCTCAAAACAGAGCAGAGTTTTGCACTCAAGTCAAAAGACTCAAGTCCACTTACAAAACAAGCCCTTCGTATTTACAACAAAACTTATCGTTTAGTGCCTTCACTTGCCGTGGATATTAATTTTCACAAAAATTTTTGCATTTTACAATTCGAAAAGCCAAACAAAATTAAAAAGTGTTGGATGCTTACTTGTTTCTCCATCATGTCTTTATTTTGCCTTTGTGTAATATTTCTACTGTCAAAACTACTTTTTAGCTCTGCTCAACTTAAATCAGATACGATTATGCTAATGGTTGGCTCCTTTTTTGCTTTTACTACTTGCGTTCTTCTCATGTGCTTAGGTCACAGTTGCTTTACAAATAGGGACAGTGTCAAATACATTAATCAGCTGATAACCAACAATCTTCCGATTCGTAAGAGTATTTTTTTAAACAGCATTATGTTTCATTGGTACAAAAATATATTTTTATTGTTTTAAATTCATAATTTTAGATTTTAAACTACACAAAAAATTAGCTGATTTACCTGGACTGCTATTGATTTCACTAATTGCCACAATTGTTTTAATGGGGACACCAGCATGCTTAGTTTTTACATTTTTGGATCTAAATCCAGTCTTATTTATTATTAAAGAACTTGGCCCTTTACCAAACCCACATTATTGGCAAATGTATCATGTCGTTTTAACTTATCTTGTATCTATAATTGTTTTGCAGTGGTTGGCGCTTCTAATGTGCAAATATATATTTATTGTTGTTTTAATACCAGTTTTAATGAGTGTCGCTGCACGTGCATACTTTATAGCAGTGATAAATGACCTTAACTGTGAAATAGAAGTTCTAAGAATGTTTAAAGCAATTAGAGTAAAAACACAAAGAGATGGTCAATTCATTAGGGAAGTAACTATGTATACAGTAGTTTGGAGTTTAGTAATATTAACAACACTTGCTTGGATGTGTGTTTACTGTTTTGAGGTATTTCCAGTTATTCTTATATTATGTGTAATAAGTACATTTATTTTGGCGTTAAGTCTAACCGTATTTATTCTTCAAAATACGGCATATTCTAGAATTGATAGTAAAGAAATTGTAAAAGCAAAACAGAAACAATATTTTGGATTTAACCGTTCTCGGCCAAAGTATATTTACTTTGTTTCGTGGTTAGCCCAAAAAGAGCTGCCGATTAGTTGCGGAAGGCATTTTGCTTTAGGGCGAGAAATTGTTTTTAATTATATTGATGTGTTGAATACAACTATTACAAATGCTATATTTTTGATTAGGTAGTCATGGAAGCAGTGAACTAATATGTAATGACTTGCAATTACAAAATCTATAACTGTGCACAACCCATAGAGAAAACGTTTATTAAGTCATTTGAAGCGGCTGTAGTTTTACCATTGGCCAACCTATAAAGCTGTTTTAAACTCATAGTTTGCAAAACACTGCTTCTTAATGTTAATATTAATATATTATGGACGTTGTAAAGTAGTATGTAGGCTTTACTAATAAAAAATCAAAATATTTCGTTCTTGGTAAGAGCAACATTAATAGGCTTTTCAATATTTATGAAGAACATCTCTTACTAGAAACAATTACAGATATTATTAAACTTTAACTGGTATCAATTATATAGCATAATATATTCTGATGGCTTTGTATTCTCGCAAAATACACGACTAATAACTATTTTTTTCAGCAAAGATAAATTTTTGCCGATTGATTTATATCGTTGTAAGTGAAGTTGAAAATTTTAAAATAGCAATATTGTGTCTTTGTTTTCGGGTTGCTAGGTTACTGAACAAAACAGCATGTCGCGTAGTTACAACTATAAGTTTAATCGGAAATAGCAATGCACAAGACCTGCAATTAAGTACCTTTATTTTTTTAAATTTGCTCATTATACTTTAATTTATTTTTGCATGAAAGCCTATTAGAATACGATGCTTTTAGTAGTACGATCCTACACCTTTGCAATGTTTCCTGTAGCTTGGAATAGCCATATTCTATTATAAACAGCAATATGACAATTGTTATCATCAACGCATAAAAAATCCAAACATATCTCAAATCTTTCATTGACCCAATAAACGCTTCATCGTTTTCATTAGCTTTACCTAAGGATTCTGATAGATCTCGGCTTGCTGATGTACGCCACGATAAAGATGTATACTTTGAAACCATTTTGTTTACTAATGCGAACATGTTCCAGGTGTGGTTAAACCTAGAACTTTTTAAGTATTCGTTTAAAGCATTTCGTTGAGTGAATAATTCATTGAAATGATTTTGGTAAGCGTACAAGCCGGATTCTACTATAAAGCCAAGCTTCTCCTTTAACTGATCAGCAGGAAAATTTAGCCTACTACACCTCCACATATGTAATTGTGAAAACACAGCGGGGTCATTATTTTCAATGAGCAAGTACTCACCAAATAGTACAATAAATAGCTTGTTGTACAATGTAGAATCTTGTCCAAAACTTATTCGATGATGTGGAGCTTGATTGGTTTTGTAAAGTAAAGCAAATCGCTTTAACTGTATACAATTAGCAGATTCAACTAACTGCGAAACCGACCTTAGAAATTGTCTCATACTTGCCAACCCTGTTAATATTTTTCCGTTATATTTGAAACAAATAAGTCTGTCAGAAGTTTTATCATTTGAATATCCAAGTTTCAGAATATTTTCTAAAGTATTTTCATAAAACCAAAATTTATTTTCTGCGTCCCTGAAAAATTCTATTGTTGCATTGCTACCTTGTTTAATAGATGCGCCGTATTTAAAAAGATCAGTATGCAAGGATAAGTCGACCAATATATTCATGCAGTTATTTTGCACAAGTTGCTGAAATGAAAATGGAATATCACTTGGATCAGTTTCCTTGGTCATATATGTGTACAACGAAGAAGTAAAAAGAGCTCGAATTAAATGACAAGCGTAAAGCCATATGCATATTAAGTACCAGTTATGAAAATTTATGAATTTTCTTTTATCGCCTTCCTGTTCCATGAAAACGCCGTAAATCCAGTATAGTGTACTGTATCGAATTCCAGATAATTTTAGTACTATTAAGAAACAATATGGTTACGAGAACTACAACCCAACCACTAAAACTTAATGGAGATAACAAACTAAAAGCGTTAAGTTTCACAGAATCTTCATTCCGACTTTTTAAATTAATGAAAACTGAATACCTGTAACCGTGCAACTGAATACCAAAAGAAAAGTAATATGGAATAAATTCCATTGGATTGTATTCGGTTAGGCTGAAGAAACTTCCTTTAAAAAATTCATAACAATAGTACGAAGTACAACTTAAGGATGATGCTATCAGTAATTTTATACATTTCTGAAGATCCATGATGTTATCAAACTGGTAATAGTTTACTAATGCTTGTCCAGTGTAAGGACAAATTTTATCTGCATTTTGGTTAGATTTCCAAGGGGACATACTTAGCAGTGTCGATATAGATACTTTTGTGCCAATTTTTACTGATACTTTTCCACGTATTGCGTCTGTTGCATTAAGCGAAATCCACAATAACCTATCTTTATCATCTAAACACTCTCCAGATAAAGGGTTGCATGGAGCAAAAATCTTGCTGGTGTGTTGACTCAAAAGAAATGTTTTCGAGACTGGTAGAAAATCAAGACCAAGCTGAAATTTTACATCCTCATCCTCAGTTATGTTTTCAGTTGATAAGGGTAGGACAACAAAGTCGGCTATACGCCAAGTGTTTGACTGTGTTTGGGAACTCATGTATTGATTAGCGTTGTTTAAGTAATTTTGAATATCTTTGCGTTGGTATCCATTTAGCACAGGTAGTTGTAATAAACACGATGTAGTGTATTTTGCAAGTAGTAACGTCAAGAAGTAAATATGGGATAAATTTTGCAGATGCATTTCAATACGATATGTAGCGCTGTTCATAAAACCGAAATCTTGATTTGGAATTGTCGGAAAAGTGTGCTGGTGTTTGGCCCAAAAGAGCTGCATAACATTTTCTTGTAAATCCATGTTAGCAGTTGTCATCCAAAAAAAATGGACTGTGCAGAACTGGAAATTTTGAAAGAATTGACCGGCTTGTGGAAATGTACTTAAAGGTTCCATTGTAAGTTAAAAGAGATTTAAGCTATCAAACAAAATTTAAAAAAACAAAGGCTGCTCCTGAACAATTAATTGTACCCTTCGAAATCCTTTTACTCATTTACGATTTTTATTTTGTTAGCTTTTATAGTTGTCCTTAAAAAATGCTCTCAATTGAGATACAAACTTGAAATATTAATTTTAGGAGTATATAGCCAACGGAAAGAGTAAACTAGATAAAGTGTTCCAGTTACGCTTATTAATTAACGTTAAAATACACTTATGTATTTTAGAAATTCTCAGTATGTAAAAAACAAAGGGTATGTTTAATTAATTAAGTTGGTCTAAGAATTCAGTAAACACTCAGGTACTCCAATAAATTTGTTAGCGAAGAAATAGTCGTTAAAAATACTGTGGGTAAATATGTGGGTCGTATATTTGCATTGCAAGTCTTCGAACTGCTTTTGGAAATAACTACAAATATGAATTCAAATATGCTGCTTTTACCTTATTTTTTATGATTAATGATTTTTTGTATGCCAAAGTGTTGCTTTTGATGTAAGAGCTTGGACATATTTACTTATTACTTCAATTATAGTGGCATTATTTAATTAATACAAATAGCTATAGAAGATTTTCAATACCTAAGGTCACTTAAGTATACTTCTTCTTACACTTTCCGCAATGTTAATAGAGTTGTCGAGAATTAACACAAAAATGGATATATTTATTAGTTTTTAAGCAACACCCACAAGTAAAGAATATATTCATATAAAATCTAAAAATAAATTTATTTACATTCGTTAACCTTTCAACCCAAGTGTCCTGCACTCTACTACATCAGAAACCGTGTATTTTTATACCTTCAATTTATTAAATTTGAAGTCATATATTTATCCACTTTATTAAACATATATTGACACTAATTTAAGGGTTAAATCATTTAAATTTACGTATTGAAAGTATATGGACGGCCACCTCCTGGAAATATCTTCTAATCGTTTGGTATTCATTGTGTTTTTTTAAATTCAGCATATGAATTTGCAAACAATATAATGCTGAAAACTATATGGTTTCAACATTTTTGGAGTTCCTACATATAATTATGTATGTAATAGATCTGCCTTCTTACATATACCGCCTTTGCTGTGAACACATGCTTAGTGATCGTACAATCATAAAAATTTCAATTTTGGGAAGCCATTTGACAACCACAAATTAATGTGACGGGTAAGACATTGACCAACCAAACCTTTATCTAACTATTTGTACACGTCCTTGTGACTCCTGGTGATATTTTGAAAACACTGTGAGTTTAAAGACTAGAATTAAAAACACCTAAAATATTTAGATGGGTTTACCTAACCAAATCAATATCTGTCCTTGTCATGTTTTAGTTCTGCTAGTCACAAAATATTAAAAGAATAATTTTATTTGGTTTAAGTCCAAAAAGCGACTGTTTCAGAATTTAGAATTTATTTCTTTAAAACTATGTGTCAGTGTATAACAACTATTTCTTTGATTTGGACAGACAGTCACGTATTTTTTACTGGAAATAAATTTTGCCCAACTAGTAGTTGCTTAATATACAAAATGAGCAGAATCATTACTTTTCAGAGTTACAATTTTTCTGGTATACTTGCAACTTTTTCTCGTAAAGTTTAAACGATTATACTTTTGTTAAATACTGGACACAATTTGAACACACAGACTTTTGCATACAGTTTCAAAGAAAAATAAAAGCGTACAGAAAATATTGTATCATGTATTTTAGTTCGCAAAACCGTTGGTTTCGTTTTACTACTAGTTTATTTAATAATATAATCAAAAACCAATTCAACATAAAAACACGTTCCAAACAATCCAGACTTAAACTATTGTACATTTTAGAGTTAAAACTAAATGATCAAGTTAGTTTTCACTCATTTCCGTTTAAAATTTCGGATAGCAATAACGATATTATTCACATGGAAACCACATCTCACTATAAAATGCCGTTAAAATGGATCCTACTTTTACACATTTTGATGTATGTGACCAAAGGACTATTTTTATTCAAAGCATTTCTTGTTGATGGCCTTCCCGTCGATGGGAATCAAATGACAAGGATAAGCTTTTGGTTTATTACATGCGTAACCAGTTTTTATGGTTATTTATTTCCTTTGTACAAAAGTGACGAGCTTACAGCAGTGATTAACAGTTTGTTTAATTTAAAATTGGTAAAACTTTCGAAAAGCGTTAGATTTATTGTCTTCAACGGCATGTTCATTTCAACCGTTGTACCAATCCTATACGCTGTAATGGTTTTCTACTCGAATATTGATCCAATAACTGCATACTTGGGACACAACGTTAAAAATTTGTCAACGATCAATCAAATATTTTTAACTATTTTAAGATTTTACGACTTATGGAATTTTTCCTATAGTTGTCGCATCTCATGTTTTCTTATTTACAGTGTAATGGTTGCAAGTTATCTCGCAATAGGGAAACTGGTTAAAAATCTCAAAATTAAAAAACCTACCATGCGTCAATTTTATAAGTTTGAATGTGAAAATTTAAAATATAAAGAAATTTTGATTTACACCCAAATGGTTAACAGATGCTTTCAAAATAGTATTGCTCTACCATTTAAAATAAGTATAGTTATATTTAATATCAGGCTGGGAACTGTAGCTTTACACAGACACTTACGATCGTCCGCTAGTTTGGACGCATATTTTCTCTCAGCTTATACATTTGTTAATACAAGTTTGCTACTAGCGATTGCATATTCAATTCCTGGAAATGCTAACACTGTAAGTAAAAGTGTAGTTTCTAGCTGGACAAAATTTATAGTATTCGAGTTAAAGAGGGATGCTCTTATGACAAGATCGTTGCGAGAAATTAAGCGGGTTGTCAGAGGAACTAAAGATGTTCGGATATACTTTGGCGAATTGGGTTACTACAAACGGAATACATGCATCATTATATTAAGGCATATGATGGAGTACACAATAAACCTGATACTAACGATTTGAATAGTAATCCTATGAAATAAACTATTTAACAATGGATATCCTTATAGCATTGCAGCCTAAGTGTTAGTTTTAAGCCAATTAATTTTAGTTAAGTTATATGTGACAGTTTTAAACATATTACTTAATGAAATGAAACGAAAAAAATGAGTAATAAAATTGACGTTTTTAATAAAAGCTACATAACGTTAAGAATTATATTATTTAGCATGCTTTGCTTGACATAACTACTATTTCAACCAACCATAACAATTTAACTGATTGTAACTATCATGTTGACTTTACTGACCTCAAGTACTTAATATTTTACGTCAGTTAATTAAAGTTAAATATTGAACTTACATGAAAAGGGCGTTTATTCACAATCGTTACATAATTCGGTATGTAGGAAAGTTACAACTCTACAAGGTTGCAAAGGATGTGCATTATATCCTATGTAACACACGAAATACCTTGCTTTTGCTTGAAAAATGGTAAATGATTAATGCATATATGAGGTTACATGGATTTAGTGCAAACAATTAAAAATTTCATTCCCAAAGTCCTATACTAAGCAAAGGTCAAGTAAAACTCTAAAAGATTGATGGAAAATGGCTTATAAAATCAACAACTTTTGAAACAAATACATATGTCAATACTTTAAATTTATTAGAGAAATATCTGTAAAATGTGATTTTGGTGATGGAAGGTAAACATTGGGTATCACTTTTGTGAACTCCCACGCAATAAAAATTCACGTAACGATTAAAATTAACACATTTGTGGGGGAGAACTTTGTATTATTTTATATATGTTTGTACAAATCGTGTATCAGTTAGTAGCTTTAATGTGAAATATTTTCTATCTAGGGTATTATTAGGGCTATGCTGGTTGTTTTAACTGTTTCGTAATGCTGATACATAAGTTGTTGATACATTTGTGAAATTCAATTTTATGATCAAACAAAGTCCACGCATAAAACTGATGGTTTTAAATGGTGTGATTATTTCAACAGTCGTGCCATCTCTTTATAATGTTATGGTTGTATTTTCGAACATTGATCCTATAAAAGCATATCTAGAGCAATATGAAAACCATATGTCAATGTCGTATCAATTATTACGGTTTGTGTTCGGAGTTTTTGATATATGGGACTTCTGGTTACTTGATCGTCTTGGATGCTATATGTTGTTTGAAATTAAGTTCGCCAGTGACTTCGTAATTATTTTACTAACTCAAAAAACAAGAGACCAATTGAAAACACATACAAAACGTCCAACTACTCAAATGGAGAATTGAAGTCATCGATTTCAAAGTATCAGCAAATTGTACTGCATACGAAAATGGTCAAAAACTGTTTTAAAAATATTGCTGTTTTACCAATTTTAATGACTGTAAATCTAGTTGGTTTTCTGTTAGTAACTGTAGCAATTGACCAATATTTACGGTCTTCTGCAAATCTCGACCCAGTATGTCTGTCGATCTACACTCTAATAAATTGGATTTTATTTTAGCGATAGGATATTCAATCTTAGGATTGATAAATTCAAAAAGCAAAAGAATTTCATAAATTAAAAAACCTAATGGCCGCAAAAGTTGAGCTAAATACATGCTTTAAAAGATCGCAGCGAGAAATCCAATGGATGGTTACAGAAATCTGGAATATTTGAATTCATTTTGAAGAGTTAAACTATTATGAAACGGATGCATGCGTTATGATATTAAAGTTTAGGGTAGATACTATGGTAAACTAGGTACTTCTAATGCAACAGATGTGTCGCGGATGTAAATATTTTCTTCGATAAAGTGTTTTTTCTTCAATAAGAAATCTTGCCTTTATATTAGGTTAAAATGTATTTGGTTGAATTTAAAGTCATATATATAATTCAAATCCACAGTTTAAATACCATATTTCAAAAATATACTTCATGTTACTAAATGTAAAATTATGCACATTTTAAGTTAAGCATATTTCTAGATTATCCAATAAATTTACAGCATCAAACAGTTTCACGATTTGAAAATTAATTAGATAAAATATTGCAATGTATTTATTGAAAAATATTTTTATTCGATTATGTAGTATAGATTTAACTTAAATTACAGGTTATATCAATAAAATACGAGTAGTTGAATAACTGGTGTACAAGCCTTCCGTATAAAACACATTTATCATTATTCGTAAACTAACATTATTTTGTGTTCTACAATTCACGTAGCCCTGTTTTGGTTCTTATTTGTTATCTAAAACTTATGGTTAATATTAAGTGTAAAGCTTATAGACATTTTTGTGAGCTTATAGTCTAGTCTCCATACCGTCATCTGATAAACCAGTAGACATAGTAATTTCAAACTTCTTAATGTTAGTTCTTATATTGTTTATTCTTACGATTTGGTTGAACACACACTGTGTTATAATAAATCTTTAATATTCAAGCGAGCAAGGTGTAAATAATTTTTTCTTCAAATTAAACGATGTCGTAGTCTGATAAAAACGATACATAACCAACTTAATTTGATTTGTCAAAAGATGGAATTCATCTGGGCACGAGGCATGTAACTTTTAAAATATTTAGACGCCTAACAATATATTATAGTACTTGTAATATTATTAACTCTACAACTCATATTTTCGAAAACAATTCCAACAAACGACATATCATGGTATGAGCATCTTATTTAGTACACGATTAAGTAAAGATTTTTATCAAAAAAAACATGGATTTTATCGGTACCAGTCGTTTAGTGGTTTAACATATAATTTGGAATTGCCTACTTAAAAATGTAATAAAACTGTTATCCTTCATACGAAAAAATATCTCGTCTGGCAAAAATTGCTTAATGTGTTTATTTTTGGGTTATTGCGCAAACAGACTAATGGTCATAAAAAGCGAAATTATTAAACACCCTTAAATACTTAATGTATTGAACATTTGATGAGGCAACCAATGATAAAATAATAAAAACATGTCAAACACATAACTTTAACAATGTTAAAATTAACAAGAAGACATTCCAGATTACTTGATTAAAAAGCTAACATTGTTGTCGTAATTATTATCAAACTATTTAACATCCAAACCAAAATTTTCTTGTTGTAATGATTTAATTTACTAAGAGCTCTCTTCTACATAGGAGAAGCGGTTTTCGTGGCATCGCATTTTAAAATTCTTACTTATAAATAATATTTTTAGCAAACTTAAGTCTTGATCTTAATGCTATAATCAAACTCAAAAGGAATTAATGTGTACATTTTAATTAAAACATTCACTACCTCCTACTCAATTTTGTTACTCACTTATTTATTGCCTAATATACGCAGCACAGTTGAGCAGTCTTCATTACTCGATTTCAAAATATGGGCAAACTAATAAGGACCAGACTAAACTTAACTTTACAAAACAAGTTTTTCAATAACATGCTATTGCCGTTTCATAAAAAGATTGCCATCAAACTTCGGATATACAGTAAAAAGTTAATGGATAAAACCGGGTTGCTAATAGGTGTCATAAAGTATTGTAACTTTCTTAATATTTTTCAAGTCAATGTACCAATCTGCACTTTTAACAAAATTAATGACATGATCCCCGTGTTTTATTCTACAAACGCAAATCCTAAAGCCAGGCTAAAAAGTGTATGTAAAACTAAAGTAAATGCTGTTATTAGTATCATTCCCTTAATTCAATTTATTTTTACGAACATCAACTCAAACCGAGAAAACTTAAAAATTAGTCTTGATACTATACTCTGTATATTTGTATTTGTGACTCTGAGTGTATGCTCTTGTTATGACCACGTTATGTCTAAAACGCACAACGATTTGACCACATTTTTAAATGGGCTTATTCAATTTCAGTCAAAGTATAGTGGCCAAAAGCATATGCACGTCAAAATTAATGAAATGCGATTTCTGGAAATTGTCAATCTCCTGTTCGTTCCTTCAATTGTTGCCAACGCAAGCTTAGGTCTATTTTTAATTGTTTTTGGATTCCATATTACAAATCCATGCAAGAATTCTTTGGTCGGATATTTTCTGATAAGACAATGCAGAAATAATGGAATAGCTTCCACTGGTGTTTTTGCAAGAATTGGCGACAGCGCTGTAATAACTGGTGTATTTGTTGTAAACCTTTGGGTTTGGATTTTTGCAATGTGTTCAGCAGTTTTTACCATTGCAATTATATTTGTGCTTGGTAATATGATGGTTTTGGATGCTATTCGAATGTGAGTTTGCCAATATTTTGAAAATATCATGGTTCGTTAAAAAATATCAATCCATTTTTGTTTATTTCAGATTCTGGAAACAACTGCAAAAGGAACCTTGCACGTTCGAGATGAACCAAAGTTACAGACAAATTCAAATCTTCAATATTCTATGCAATTCGGTTCAACAAGTTCCGTTAGGTATTGTCATCTTTGCATCAATTAGCATCGTAGCTATGAGTCTGTCTGAGCTAATAAAATTGAATCGGAACTGGGACCAGGAAGTTAATTTAGCAATAGTGTTTATATTAGTAATATGCGTAGCAGATTGCATGATGATTCTAATTGTCTTGGTTGGTGGAATGGTATACGTCTACGTAGATTCTAAAAACATGCATATCAAAATTAAACAATTGCGGGACAGGCACGGCGCTTCGAGGAACTATAAATGGAATCAAAAGTTTTGGAAATCGTGTTGTATTACTAAAATAAAGTTTGGAAGCAATAACTTTTTAGACAACTTGACTCCTTTAAATTGTGTTGATTACGCGTTACACCAAACGGCAAATTTACTGTTGTTCGGATAAATTTTCCTTCTCTTTTAATGATACATATTGTGTAAGATTGGATATGTTAAATTCTTTTTAATATTTTCATATAGTTTTTTATTAAAAATCTAAAGATAAATATTTGTATCTTCTCAATAAATAATATATTATGGGACAACTCGGGTTTTTTATGTTAAGGAGTTTATTTTGAAAACAATGTTTCAGTTTTATAAGTAATATAAAATCTAGATTAGTTTAACTGATCTGTTATCAAAGGAACTAGAGATATTTGCACATGCTGTGGCGAACTGGCCTATTATAGAAATAATACATGCAACATTATAAAAAGGCATATGATAGAATACACAATAAATTCGATTCTTACGATTTAAATAATGACAAATAAACGGTCATCGTATTTGAATCCTGTTTATTTTGAAGTGCAAATGTAATTTTATAGGTAAATAGATTTTATTTCAGTTAAACGTACTGTTAATTTTTTTTACTTCATAATGACTGGCCTACATGTGACTAAATTTTAAACATCTCGGGGATGTTACCGAAGCCGGTTCCTCTATTGACGAGGTCTGCGGGTTGGTAACAGGCGAGAAAGTTATTACATGCAATTACGTACATTCTAAATATTAATTGTTATTGAAGCTTTTTTCTGACTATGTAATCGATAACATTTATGCATTATACTTTTTATCTGTACATTACATTACATTAACCTTTTTTGTAGCTCAAATATGGATTGTCACACCATTTAATGACTGATCTGCAATAAAGACGTATATATATATATATAAGAAATCATCAACAAATTGCATTAAAAGCACAGTAAGAAGGAAAACACATGTCATGTCTTACTTGACACAACTGCTTGTTCAAACCCAACGCAATAATATAGCTTAATATATTTAAATATCGACTTTACTCAAGGTCACTCAAGTAAAATATTGAACTTACCTGAAAAGGGGGTTTATTCACTGTCAATACTATATTCTTCAAAGAAGAGAGTTATGGAACTACAAGGTTGAAAAGGATGTGAATTCCATCCCATGTAAAATACAAAATACTTTTCTCTTTGCTACGAAAATGGTAAATGATTGAAGCAAATATAAGTTTACTCGGATTCATTTCCTGAGTAGCATATGGAGCAAAGGGCCAGTAAACTTTTCGGTTTAAACGAACAAAAATAATTCGAATTTTTTCTCAATAAAACGTACAACTGGATATTAAGAATGACAACTAAAATGAATTAAATAATGCAAGTTTTCAAAAATGGGCAGCTCATACAGCATCTACTATTTTCAAATCACTTTCGGGGTGAAAACATGCATAAATAAATAAATAGAGTTTTTTCTGGTCAAGGACCGGGAAAAGTTTGAATTTTTACCACGCATAAGGGTGCCCAAATCAGCCATGTGTAAGTCGCTCCAAATTTCATGTCGCCTATTCGATAGCATATACTAAGGCTATTATTTGCGCAAAGTAAAAAAAACTCCGTTTGACACCAAAACAATCGAAAGTTTAAAAGATTTTTTTGGGTATGGTCATGCTTGTGCCCCCTCTACCCACAGCATGCTACAGAATAGGCTCAAAATTTGTCACAGAACTACTTTTTGAACCCTTATCAATGTTTGCTATCAATAAATCAAATCGTCGCCATCAAAAAAAATGGCTGGTTACCCTAAACACACACATTTAGTTCAGTCACCGTACAGTCATCTGATAAGCCGGTAGCCATTAAAATTTCTAACATCTGAATGTTAGTTCTAATCTTGTATAATCTTGGGTTTAACATCTATCGTATTCTAATAAATCTTCAAACTTCAACCGAACAAGATGTAAATTTATTCAAATGAAACGATGGTGTATCGTGATAAAAACTATACACAACCGATTCGATCTGAATTGGTAAAGAGATTTAACTCATCTTGCCATCAGGCCCGTAAATATTTAAATAGTTAATAAATTTATTCTACCACTTGTAAACCAATTAAATCTACAACTTACATTTTCTAAAACAATGACAAGAAATGATGTATTGTTTGATTGACAATTAACTTCGTCCAAACATAGTTGGATGTTGTTATCGAAACCATATGGACATTATCAGCCCCAGCTATTTAGGTGGTTGAACATAAAATTTGGAATTGCTTACTTAAACTGAAATAAAATTGCTATCCTGGATGCAAGAAAATGATTTGGTCAAAACTGCTAAATGATTTTATTCCTGGGTTATTGTCCAAACAGACAGACAGACATGCACACTGAAATGATTAAAAACCTTAAAATACTAAATATATCAAATTCATAATATGTCATCCATTTTTAGACATAATTAAAACATTCTAAACATACTTTTGGTAATGTCAAAAATTAACAAGAAAACATTGTTGATAATTTGATAAAAAGGATAACATTGGTGTATATCGTTGTAAAAATTATTACCCAACCATACATGATCAAAATCAAAAATTTCTGCTTTTAACGTTTGGAATTATGGCGAGCTCCCTCCTCAAAACACAAGCTCTTTTGGTCGCATTTTATTATTAAATTTGAACATATAAATATATCTTCTTCAAATACTCGGGTCTTCACCTTAAATATATTTTTAATGTTAAAATCCTAATTTTTGGGCAAAAGGAAACTTGAATTACAGTGTTGGTTATAATTAGAACTTTCATTGCATCCTACGTAATCTTGTCACTCACTTAGTGCCCAATATATGCAGCACAGTTGAGAAGTTTTCATTACTAAATTGCAAAATATGGAAAAAAATTAGAGATAGACTAAACTTAACTTTACAAATCAAGTTTTTAAATTACATGATATTGTCGTTTCATAAAAAAATTACCACTAAAAATTAACACTATATTCTTACTATACTTGGTTCTTCATCTTAAATTCATTTAATATTAAAATCAAAATTCGAAAGCACAAGGAAACTTGAATTACTGTGTACGTTTTAATTAAATCATTCCTTGTCGCCTACTCAATTTTATTAATCGATTATTGCCTAATATACGCAGCACACTTAAGAAGCTTTCATTACTTGATTGCGAAAAATGAGGAAAATAATATGGGCCAGACTAAACTTAACTTTACAAAACACGGTTTTAAATAAAATGATATTGCCGTCTCGTAAATACATTACCTTTAAACTTCGGAAATACAGTAAAATGTTTATGGATAAAACCGCATTGTTAATAGGTGTCATAAGGTATTGTAACTTTCTTAATATTTTACAAGTAAATGTACAAATCCGTACTTTAAACATAATCGGTGACAAGACCCCCGTGTTTTATTCTTCAAACGCAAATCATTAAACTAAGCAAAAAAGCATTTACAGAACTATCGTACATGCTGTTATTAGTATTATCCCAATTATTCAATTCGTATTTGTTGGCTTCAACTCAAGCGGAGAAAATTCTAAAATTAATCTTGATACTTTACTCTGCATATTTGCATTTTTGACTCTGAGTGGATGTTCTTGTTATGATCATATTATTTGTAAAAACAGCAACGATTTGACAACATTTTTAAATGGGCTTATTCAATTTCAGTTAAAGTATAATGACAAAAACCATATGCATGTCAAAATTAGTGAAATGCGATTTCTGGAAATTGTCAATCTCTTGTTCGTTCCTTCAATTGTAGCCAACGGAAGCATAATTGTATTTTTAATTGTTTTCGGATTCCATATAACAAATCCATGCAAAAGTTCTCTGGTGGGATATTTTCTGATAAGACAATGCAGAATTAATGGAATGGTCTCCACTGGCGTTCTTGCAAAAATTGGTGACATGGCTGTAGTAACTGGTGTATTTGTTGGAAACCTTTGGGTTTGGATTTTCGCAATGTGTTCCGGAATCTTTACTGTACAATATGTTAACGACGACTACTCACCATAATTGAGTAGCCGTCTCTCGGTCTACTAATTAACTAGTACCGTTATCTGTCTTGCACGTGCACAGCTTCCCTGTGCACATCTAATGTATTATCTGGGCTCCCCGGCCCATCG
>JAQFXM010004669.1:0-16601 GCA_034693345.1 Entomobrya multifasciata
TCCTATTGTTGAGCTGTCATCTTATCTCGTCAAAAAAGAGGCGCTAGATGCAATAGACGGCCAATGAAACAGTACCAGTCTTTCTGAGCTCATCCTTTTTCTCTCTGATGCTGAAAATAATGAGGAAAACAAGTGATGTTTATATTGAGGAATCATTATGAAAATTTGCATTGACTCTATTTCCCCAGTAGTGATAATACTGTGTACACGTTTGCTATATAATATATAAAATGTTTGTTTACTCACCACTTTCACAAAACGTCGATGTTATTGCATTATTTTTTTTATTGCTGTGTTCTCTAACAACATTCTCATCATTTTACCTTGCCATCCATTTAGTAAAAAAATATTGTGTGTACACTATATGTATTTTACATGTGTAAAATGCCAATAAGAATTGAAAAGGGACGGAAATTAGTGGTTAATACATTTTCTTTCTGGGACCGGGAGAAAATAGAGAGCTTCACTGCTCGCTAGAGAGATTGACGTCAGAGGAAAAGTACTTTCACTCAAGCGATGGAGTTGCTATAGTCCTCCTCCACCACCACCACTGTTGCCTTTTTCTTTCGCTTCTCTTCTTTTCTTCCTCGAAAAAAAAACTTTTCTCTCTCGTGGCTGTGATGTGATACCGGCGCGTTGCCATAAGTTTCTACCCCACCCTAATAGTTTCACAAAAAAAAGTTTTCGTATTTCACGAACCTAATAATATGTATACATACAATACATCATCCTCATCATCATCCTATCATCCGTTTACATGTGTATAGCATGTAAGGAAAAATCGAATGCTAACATCTTGAATATAAGATTTGCATAGTTGCATTATTTTATTGTCCATTTTATATATCATCTTACTTTTTTCTCCTTATGTAAACGATGAACGAATATGCATACATCTACGTACATATTTGACTTAAATCTTACATGAGTATGTCTTGTTTTTATTTACTTTGGTATGGGCTTTTTGTGTGTAAAAAGTTTTAAAATAAAGATTTTTGTTCCAATCCTTTTTTCGGAGGAAAAAGTTTAACAGTATTTTCTTTTTGTAAAAATCTGTGAGTAATGTTTTTATAAACATGCATTGGGAGTTGTTTCACACTTTCGTCAATCATGAACAAAACGATTGATGATGGTGACATGGCTTTCATAAAATAATGGCTTTTAGGTGTCTTGGTGAACAAGTCATTTCATATCAAGAAATGTGCAACAACTACTACCACAATAAGATGCTTTTTTGTAGTATACATCTACCAGACTTCAGACCAGACGATCTAATTCCTAAGCATCAGGTAATACCCACAATCACAATTAGATATAGTAGGCAGGTAGACAGACAAACCTGAAATAAAACCAAATAATTTTTATTTCGTTATTACGACAAGCCTCGTTTTTAATGTCGAGTTGTCGTTACTTCAATATCTTAAGTGACACTTTCTTATGGCACATTGCCAAGCTCTATTTTCAATTTCAATCAGGTATGTCACGTGTTCTCCTGAATCGATTTAATCTCAGAAGCTCTGAAAAAATCCACATGATCAAAAACTAGCTATGTATTTATGTAACGTGACAAAGTTAATCTAGTACCAATATAAAAAATGTTCTATCTAAAACGACACACCATTAAGTATTCCGTATCACCTGAAAACGTCTAGGCAGTAGGCAGAGTTGTAGCTCTGGAACGGTTTGAAGTTTTCCCATGAAATAAAACTGTATTCTCATTACTTTAGGACAGGAGCTTCTTCTCGTTTCAATAAAAAAAGATGCAGTCTTCTAAAAAAAATATTGAGCAAAGCATAGCAATATAGCGTGGCCTTTTAATATGCTGCTTTCTCTCGACATCGCATCGCCATGGTTTTTACAACTCGTTTTTGACTTTTTATAATTTGCTTTCTGATCTGCCTACAAAACATTTCAAATTAAATGACGACTCGGAAATTGCCAAACTACTTCTTCACATCAATATTTCTTTGACTTTGATAATTGAAACGAGGATTGTTACTGGGCATACAACTTATTTATTTTTTGAATGTCATGCGAAATGAAGTCATCCTTGAATCGTGTTTAGTTTTTTTTTCATTTCTATTAGTTTGACATTCATAGAGACAACACGATATACACAACAAAGGTGAAAAGCATGCTAACACAAGGAGCCAATTTTGGCAATCATTTTCCAAGCATTTTTCCGACGCTTGCATGTTTTGTAAAGAATGGCACGTCGATTCGTCCCTACTGGGAGTTGGAACGGAAAAACACAGCTAGAAAGACAAAGTGAAAGATAGAGAAAATGAATAGCAATCATCGTATATTTTTAGTCATTAACAATACTTCCAGTAAAAGCCAATATGCACATATAAACATTTCTATACAGTACTTCTGGTTTCCCGTGAAACTATTTCGAAGGAGTCGTGGTGTGGTACTGCTGCTGGGCCGTCCGCGTCCTTCTGTTTTCCTCTTCATTTTACTTCTTGTGATTTTCCTTTTGAATGGCCGAGGTGACCCGAATCAAAATACTTGTTTAGTACTCTAATAAATATATACATTTGACTTTCTCCGCTTCTTTTTACTAATACATCTGCACTAATCATATAATTTATTTTTCTTGTTTTCAAACAAAAAATCCCTGAGGAACAAAACAAGCAAATAGGTAGGTGGCCAAGTTGCTCTAACTCAAAACTGTTATCTTGCCATGTCATTCACTTTTCTACAATTTTTATCTAATTTTTTGATCGTCAAGCCAAGTCAAAAGCTAATAATGTCTTAGGAAAGCTTTACATAGCAGCATCCATGTATAGAATCTAATATGCCTGTAAGCTTTAATATATGGTTTGATGTTTGATGTCAACATTTTGATAATGTATCATATTACCCACTACACGTAAACCCAAGAAAACTTTGAACCAGATATGCGTAATTTAATGTGTATGAAAGTGCTGTCCAAGCAATTTCATTTTTATTCTTTAAAAATTCTTCCAAACTCCT
This sequence comes from Entomobrya multifasciata, assembly GCA_034693345.1. Lineage (NCBI taxonomy): Eukaryota > Metazoa > Arthropoda > Collembola > Entomobryomorpha > Entomobryidae > Entomobrya > Entomobrya multifasciata. The sequence continues at coordinate 2,980 of JAQFXM010004669.1, forward strand.
GACAGAAGGCTCCAAGCAAAAAGGATTTACGAAGAACCCTTTAGCTAAACAAAAATCTTGAGAGAAGAAGATATGAAAAGATGAAAAAGTTACTTCTTACGTACATATATTGCCATTATTATACTCGTCAATGTTCTCACTCAAAAAAACTGATAGTGAATTCTCGACTTTCCATCCATCCATTTCTAAACAAAGTAGTACTAGAGTTCGAGGGTCTGTAAATAGTAGACATGTGTGTATTATTCATATTAATAACATGTAACAATAACCATGATGATGTTCAAGTGTACATAGATATGTACATATACATCCCTATAATAAACATGTATTTCACCTTCTACTACCACTAAAAGAAGGAAGGGAATGTAGGTGAAAGTCCGTGAGTTTCTCCAAGAAAAAAACCACTTACTCTACACCAATGGACTACTCCTTCAGTCTTTTTTTTTACAGTAAGTCAATATGTGTGTATATTTTAGGGTAGGTGGTTGGAGTAGAGCAAAATGCAGATTGCATTGGAATAGACAAGCGTTGAACCTATTACTTCAGCTTAGTTGGCTCGTTGATTACTTCACAGTGATATGAAGAAGCTGGAGTGCTTATATCCATTCCATGATGTGATGTGAATGCGTGTGTTATGCTGCTCTTATATATGTCTGTTGTACTTTGACTTACTTGGCTTGTTGCTGCTTTTGATTATTTACCCGTGTACTTTAAAAGTCCAGTCGTCGAGGCAGCAGCAGAAGCAGAGAAGAGAAGTAAGCAGATATCACATCACTAAAAAAACTGTAGCATCATCATCATCATCGCATCGCCTTTCCTCACTTCTCATACGACTCCACTCTTTCTCTCTCTCTTGTGTTGTCTCCTCTGTTTTATGTCTTTTCCAGTCCTGACTGGAAAAAGTTTGCATGCATAGATACTTCATTACGAGCATGTTTACTGGGAAAGGAGAAAGTTGATAGTTTCCAAAAACAACTGCAACAACAACTACATCATCACATACTTATTGTTATACAGTGTACGAGAAAAAAACAAGATCTGCTGAAATGAACCGATGATGACCTCCCTTCTCTGCTTGATTATAATTTCTGCCTAAGCACAAACTACAAATACATTTACATAATAAAAAACGCTTTCATACTATTTTAGCTTTGTATGGTATGCAAAATAAATGCCATCCAGTATTAGTATGGAGAAAGTACAAAAGACTGGAGTGTCTTCTTTTGTAAGTCTCTAAAATGCAGACATGCTACGTACTTATTGTTGGATCTTACTATGCTAGAGTAGCTTCAGTCCAGGAGACTCCAAAATTGTAATGTTAATATTATGATGAAAGTTCTGAATGGGAATTTATCATGATGCTGCTGCTGCATGAAATGCTTATTGTACGCTATATATAGATTTGTGCTGTAAAAAGTATTCTGCTTATTTTTTTTCGCAGACAGAAACAGTCAGGATCAAGATTGTCTTTTTGGTTTGTCGTTCATAAAATAATCAACATCCCATCGTATCTCACGAGTGACACAAAGTCATGGCAAGCTAAACATACAAGCGATAGCAGTAAAAGTAAAGAAGATGAGATAGGGTAAAAGTTTCCCCCGTAATGCTGGATAATGAGAGTGAATTATCGGGCTTGAAGAATATGATATTGTTATTAGGTCACTATATATGTATAATCTTTTAAGTGTCTCATATTTCACTGCATGCTGGAAAATAAAATGGACAGCGTTGGAATTCGATAATGCTTTTAGTATTCAAATCATGAGGTACACATGATATCATTTTTTATAACTTTATTCATACTCAATTATCAAAATGCGGCAGTTCCTGACATACAATGAATACTATGTAAACTTTTATACTCCTGGGAAGAGTTAAAATAATACAAACAATATATATATATTTATATGTATTTTACTATATTAAATTAGATGCACTAGTAGTGGTATTACGTACATATATATTTCAGTTTCGATTCAACTTCGTATCAAATATTTTATGTGACGTTATTTCTAAAGTCTGATTCATATCACTCATGATCTAAAGTACGTATAAGTATTGGAAAGATAGGTTTATAATATTACAATTATAACTATTATATTATTATTAAATGTCTCAAGTATAAACATGCATACATGCGTTTAATAACAAACAAACAAACATTGACGTTTTCCGCAATTCTAGATAATATGTAATATTTTGATCATTATAACTATGTACATATATAAATCAAGCGAGCGGGTATAGTTGCTAAAACTATTCAAAACTACTTTTAATTTGGAAGACGAACATAGGAAACTTAGTTTCTTATTACTTAAGTTTATATTTTGTTAGTACGAACAAACAAGGGTTATACTTTTTGAAAACTATAATTTCGGACTATCTGGTAAATATACATACTACTAGAATATAAAAGATAACTGTAGTATTGCATGAAAATTTTTTTTGAACACTAATGTGTTGGGTACATCATGATCACAACATATATATACCTGCATATATATAAATAAGGCATAATTAAACAAAATCGTATTTGTTAAAATATACATAGTTATACCATTTCATGTTATATTAAGTATTGATCATGCTTTACAAGTAGTAAAGCAAATTAGAAAGTTTCTCATGACTGGGGCCTCCCAAAGCGAGACCAGTTAGATATGCTAGCTTGTGAGCGTATTGACAAGGAGCTGGAACTGTAACTGTACCACTCCAATTAAAATACATGTGACACAACTTAAAGGTCAACCGCTGCATTTTATCGGCATCCAAGCCTTGACGATCGTAAAGAACGTTATACGATACTGGGGCAACTGTACCTTGTCGAGAATGCTGAGAGACAAGGTAAAAGTCGTACCTAAAAGACAAAGAAATAGGGGTGAATTAGTTTTGGCTTCAGTGGCTTTTACTGACAATTTCCATTAAAAACAAAGTAATTTTGGTGTAATTACCGTTCTGGTAATGTAATAACGTCATCTGCCACAGTTCCGGGGCCAGGGTTGACTGGTCTGCCACCGTCCAAGGTAAAGATGCGAGTATTAATTCTTTTGGTTACCACAATGAAAGTGAATTTGGGGATACCTCGTCCTGCTCCAGTGTACACACTTGTTAATGATTCCTGAATAAAAAGAAAATAAGAGTAATGTAGCACAAAAGCCATTTCCTTTTTAATAAAATTGATCTAATCGGAGAACAACCTACCTGAATTTTCTTTAGTTCCGTCTCGTAAACGTATTTGAGTTGGCCATCGCCAACGCCATCTCTGTACATGATGATTCGGTCGGGAAGATCGTGGTTCACCTTCTGGAACGCATGAAGGCATTCTGGAAGAGATAAAACACGTCGTTAGAGGCCAACAACTCGAAATGTATTTCAACTAGGAATGCAATGAAACTTACTTGTGAAGTCGGCACCCATCTTTTCTGACAGGTCATCTCTGCTGGAGTGATAGCTGACTGTGCTGAAATATTTTGCTTGTGATGCGGCAGTAGTAGCAACCATGGCTCCAACACTGGATCCACGGCGTTTCCCACAATGGTAAACGTCAAATCCAACGATCATCAGTTTCTGCAACGTAAATGCAATGATTTGGCTTGAGTACAATGAAGATGAACATCAATGAGGACTTAAAATATGACATACCTTCAAAGGAATTTGAATTGACCATGGTTCTCCACCAAGCTTTGCGTTCATCTGTACAACGACTTTAGTACAAATGCTCATCATTCCCTTTTCGTTATGGGCATTTTTGGCAACGAAGCACTGTGAGGGCACTAGATTAAATTGAAAAATAATTTAATCGTCATTAACCTCAACTTCATAAGCCTTTTTGTGCAAACATACGTGAGATAATTAATTGTATGGTTATACCTCCGAATTCTATACAAGCTCGTTTCTTTACGGCAGCGTAAATGTCTGTTACTTGTCTGGGAAGAATCACAAAAATCATTTGCAAGCGGTCCCTGAATTCGTTCATCAATTGGTCCACAGCTTTTGCATACTCATTGGGTCGGGTGTCACCAATTCGACGACTATTATGCAACAAAGTAAATAAGATTGCAAATTAGCTGAATTGAAAAATCACACACAACGCAACTAAAATAATCATAAATTAAACTTACACTTCAGTGGGGTTAGAAATGTTGAAACGCAGTGGTCGTCCTACACGTTGCATAGAGCTAATCAGTCGTTCAACGGCATTTGCGTCACGACTTGGGACAATAACAACCCAAGTTCTCAAAGGGACTGAAGATAACATTGGTTTATCTGCGATTCAAGGGTTCAATAAAGTTAAAATGAATAAATGAATAACCAGTGTAACGAAGTACCGACTTGTCGATTTACTATTCAAAAAGGAAACTTACTTCTGAATGCTTGGCCCCAATCATATCTGTCATTTGGGACTTCATGTTGCTGATCCCCAAACAGCATATGTTCTTTTGGAATCACGTGACCTTCAAAATCCACAAGACGATCTTGGAATTTTAGACCCCAGCGACGGAGCTCATCTTGGATCTGTCAATAAAACAGCATAACAATATTTTATACTGAAATCCTTTGGCATTTGTCACTAATCACGACTTATTTAAAGAGCAATTGGCAGCAGCGCTTACTGATGGAATTCCTTTGAGTCGTTGCATGAAATCTCTTAATTTATCCACTCTACGAAGTGGATCAGTGTGAAGATGCGTAGCCAGTGCTCGCATGAGATTGTTATTGGCCCTCATCTCGTCAGTCAGACCCGTCATTTGACATAATTCTGGGATAAGAAGAATCGGTCCAGTCATTCCACGATGGAAGTCCCGCTTTTTGGGACGTGAGACAAGCATGGGTTGGTTTCCATCACGAACTGTTAGGTTGTACTTCTGCTTGAAGTACTCAATAAAGGTGACTGGCTGACCACGCATGTCAAAGGTACTTTTGGGAGTTGTCTCCCAATCAATGTCATCAATACGGTACGTCTTCCTGTTGTACACAGTCATCACAATGGTGCCAACTAATTCGTCCCGAATGCGTCTCTGACAAACAAAAACAATTTAAAACGGTTTAAAATTAAATAAGTAATAATTTACAATTACTGCAAAACTTGAAGTTTAAACGTAACGCTTCCATTTTCAAGTTCATACGGATAATATTTACCTGGTCATCAAAACGCCCCCTCAGGTTACTCATAACCTGAAGACAGTTGTCTAGACGTAGGACTTTATGTGTGATTTCCACTCCCAGAAGAATGTCGTGCTCGTGATTCCGCATACTGGTTTTGTATCCAGGCCATAGCTCAAGATGATGCGCTTCAATTCTAATAGCCTGGTGGCGATCATAGAAATGGCGACCCATTTCTTCTAACTCCATACCCTCCAAGCATTTTCTAACGATGATGTTGAAAAACTGGAGATACATCACGTCAGTTGGGGCAAGTTCAGCTACCAGCCTGATAGTCAGTTCGATTTTTTCCTGATCAGTCTCTCGGACGGAGTGAAGAAGCATTGGCTGCAAAAACAAGTATTAACATGCAATTAATTATTTCACAAGATAGCAGCACAATTTAAATTATTGGCCTTAAAATTCAATATTATGCTTATTATGAGAAAAATTATGCTTACATCTGGTGCAATTCTATGGGCGACATATAGTGAAGAGCCATCAAAAATATATGCACCCAACTCCCCCGCATGAACTTTTAACAGCTTCTTTTTAGCTCTAGTCTCAGCTTCATCTGGTACAAAATCCACTCTATAATGGTAGATGCACCAGTCAGGACGATGGTCCACGCGGAAAAAATTGCCTTGTAGTTTTATGGGCCTATTTCCGTTAACAATGGAGGCTTGTTTTTTCATCAGTCCAGTTCCATCTTGATTTTGTGGCCTCGTCACCACTAAATCATAATCTTCTTCGCGTCTTCCGCGCCGAGCTCCTCGTCCTTCTCCCCGTCCTCTTCCACCTCCACGGCCTCGTCCTCCTCCGCGACCTCCTCTTGGGCCTCCATCTCCTCGACCGACTCCTCTGTCTCTGTCAGATGGACCTGCCTCTCCACCAGTACTCCCAGTACCTCCATCACTATTACCTCCCTCCTCATTTCGGTGACGCTTTGAATGGTCTCCTGATTATAAGAAAATGTAACATGTGTAATTTAAACTTTTGTATTTTGCATAAAAATTTAATTTTCTATTTTATGGCCTTATTTATCTTCATTGGACATCAAAATACAATGATTACTTTTTTAAATGCAATTTAATATACACAGATTTATGACTTCATTGCAATTATTTCATAAAAGAATTAATTAAAGCAGCGTTTTTGCATGACAAGAGTACTGGAATCAATCATGATCAATTCAGTGTACTTATCTATTTGGGGCAACATGCGACCTTAGAAATTCGAGTTACCGTACTAGCACAGTAGAATTTCTTACATAAATAGTAACGAATGTTTCAAATTTATGCTCTTTCGTGAAATTAAAGTGATACGAACACACAATGGCAAACATTACATCTTCGTTACTTCGGAAGTTTTATGACTCAGTACTTGGGTAAAAGAGTCAGCAATCAAATCAGCAGCTGCGTGAGAAAAGTTCATAGTTCAAGTTAATTTACTTGGAACTGGTGTCATTTTACTTATTAGCTTGATAACGGAACTACGAAAAGTTCATTTCTGAATAGCTCACGTAGTCTCTGAAACGTACAAATGTGGCGGCGCTGCTTTGCAATATAGAAAGTTATGAAAACGTTGTCGTGCATGTGACCAAAGTTATAGTGAGTGATAGATAAAAGATTTGGGTTTTTCATAACCAAATCTATATGACTCATCAGACACATTAAATGAAATGTAACACCGACATGGTCCTGAGTCCTGACAGATAAACCAGAACCAGAGAGGTTTTTGATATGCAAATGAATTCTTTTGTACTTCGCTTTACGTCTTTTAAGCTTACGTTTGATGCATCCCTACAAAATCTTGAGACAAAAACTTTAGAAATATTTCTTACTGGGTTTATTCTTGTAACGGTAACATGCATAAATATGAGAATTTACGAAGGGGAGTGTATTTCAGTCGTTCACATTGACCAGAAAATGAATATTGACCAAAAATCTGAGTACCGACCTTGTGTACCAAGCTATGATTCAATTATCATTTTTGTCGTATGCATTTGGGGCGGAATGGTTCGTTTTTAGACTGAATAACACACACTGATCGAATTTTTTAATTCTCAATGTCAATTCAATGCAAAGTATAATAGTAATTGAAAGATTTAATTAATGATACCTTTCATATAATATTGCTATATATCAAAGTGGAGTTTCTGAGCCTCTTAAGTTAAAGCCTAAATATTATTAAAATAATCTTGCCTCTAAACCTAAATCTGCTTTGTTGCAGCACATCGAGTAAATGATTGCATGTAATTTTCGTTCCTGGAATATTTTCGTTCGCAGCGAAAGTGTGAAATACGAAACACAGATTTCCAAGTGCGCGTTAACTTAGACGATATAAAAAGGTGTTAATAATTTGATTCTTATAAAAATAGGTGGTACAATATTTGTTTTAAAATGATTGCATCTGTGTGAATGAACTATAATGGATGGTGTTATCAGTATCCATGGCTTATCTCATAAGAGATAATTATATATGGAATAGCTTATAGCTTATATGGAAGAATATAATTTTACATTGTATAGCGGAATCACTGCAATGCACTGATAACATATGCATACCTATGCATAACATTGATTTTATTCATATGCATATAAAATGACCGAATCATGATTGTCTTACCCGATCTGCCAGGACTTGGGTCCCCGCGTTTCATATTTTTTTATATCAAATGTACGGTAGCAGGTACTCGTCTATATAGGGTAGTGTGCAATTTCTCAAGACAAGCCGTAACCGCACACTTGCACTTTTTGTGTATAATACTATGACTTTGAATGAAGTGTGGACTAGACCGAGTTCACTTAACTGCCCCTGTAGCTGGCCACCTTACAAATTGCGCTTTATTAGATTGATAAAAAATAACTGATGAACTTTCAATTTACTTTAAAGTAATATTTTTTTTGTATTATCTTCAGATAAATTCTCACTTTCCCCGTTTTCCATTAAGCATCATAACTGATCTAAAACAGCTTGATGGAAATATGTATCGGGAACAATAATGAATCCTTGCAAAAACAAACAATGTTTAAACTGCATTGTCTTGATTGAACTACTTTCATCATCCAACAAAACAGCGTGTCTTATTTTGTGTCTTGCACTTTACAATGTACATACTTTTTAAGACACCGGTCCTATGAAGAAGATATTCTCTTGTTTTAACCACAATTCCGCCAAAAACATCAAATACCATATAATGTGTCCCGTACTCCAGCACAGCATGGCACAGACAGTGCCATCCTATTTTGCACAGTTGTTACATTTGCTATTCGCAAAGCTATAAATGCTATATGGATTTATTGTGCAATCCGTTCTTCACTCGTTTTTAGCATAAATACGTTTAAATTCACATAGATCGAGATTTTTTTTACTTTACTCAGGTGAGCACCGTTTTAATGTATGTTAAAGCAATGCCAGCCAACGACGTGTCTTCAATTTGAAATGGGCGTTCGCTAAAAATCATTCCACGGTTTTCAGTGAACACTTACAGTATGGTATGAATTTGACACTTTTTATTTCTGGTCACAGGAGTAGCTCTCATAGCACAACCACCTGCACTCTTTCAGACGTTGACAATAACGTTTCTTTAATTTAGAGATATTAAAGTGTAAGACACTATTCTTCAATGAGTACTAATGAATGACTGACTGTGTGTTATTTGCAAGAGAAGACCAAGCTTGCCAGTTTTACAGCCAAATGAAGACAGGCTTCCTGATTAAAAAAGTATGCACTAGATAGACATTTGCTCTGGATAATTTTTGATGCATGTAAATAGTGTATTGAATTATGTTCATGAATCATGGTCAACATTAACATGCAGAGAGAAGCGTTATAAATCCATAAATGATACCGCAGCAGCATGATATTATTTACCCTTTACTTTCAACTTTACGGGATCACAGCATAAAAATGTTTTCTACATCTCCACAATAAATAGGCAAATACAACTTCCTTTCAGTCAGCAGACATCCATGCATACCGACAACGGACAACGACAGTGAGAGTGTGATGGATGATGCACTTGCATTACGAGAAAGTTGTATAAAAAACAGCCTCCACATTTACTATATGAGCATACTTTTGTGTGTATGTATTCCTTTGCAAATGCTCAATGTGGAGTCTGGAATGGAAAGGGAAAATATGTAGGCAGATAATGCGGCTCACAGTCCGGGAAGTTTTCATACAGTCCAGACTGAAAAAATGAAATGCTGGGTTGCATTTGCTTACACTGATGGATGACACAAGAACGGTAAAGCTTGGTTTTCAAAGTCAACAAAGGTTCATTGCTGCCAGATTGACTTTCCACATATATTTAGCTCATTTTACCAGAAACTAACTATGAATCTCAAATATAACTTGTTTGACAAAAAGGGAATTATGTGAATATGCCGATGAATGATAAATACGCGTTTAAAAATAAAAATGACACTAACCATTACTACTCCTGGAATCTTCACTTCCACTTCTTCGGCTTGCGCTGAACTCATCCTTTGGCATAGGAGGGTAGTCTCTTGTTGAAGGAGGCGCAGCTCGTGCTCTTCCTGCTGGAGGACCACCACCTTGACCCCATGGCGCTTCTCCATTCCCTCCATCACGACTTGAGTGATATCCCCTTCCTCCTCCATGGGGACGCTCATCTTGACTCCTTTCCCGGTGAGAATCCCTAGATCCACCCCGGTCACGACTGTACTCGCGTTGATGATGGTCATCTCTGGAACGGCTATGGCTATGATCTCTGCTTCGATGACCATCACGATCCCTGTCACCACGATCACTTCTGCTACTGCTTCTCTCACGGTCACTTCCTCCGTTGCTACTCATTCTCGAATAGCCCTAATGACCAATTTAGATACAAAATTTATTTTATACTTACTGAAAACTTTGAGAAAGAGGAAAATTTGCGACAATATCCTCCAACCGCAGAATTCCGAATGAGCTCTCAGTTTTTTGTGAAACGAGAGAAAGTATTGTGCCCTCAATATTGCATGAATTTATAACGAGTACGCCTTGAGGAACGACAGTAAGAATGACATTTCTTTTCAATTGTAATTAAATTGCATATTAATAGCATAATCATCAGTAAACACATTGTTGTCGCATGCATGTCTACAGCGCAGTCATGAATAATAAGTTTTTTTTAAGCATTAGAGAAATAAATGCAGAAATGCGGACATTCGGGGTCAATTTTTTTCTCGCAAAATACAGCAGTGCAGAATAGCTCTCCTTTTCTCATAAAATGTGGACCACGAGACAGACAGGGAGCAAACAAACTTAGGTTGCAGAAAAATGCTAACTTTTACAAATTCAAGATGAACATTTGGTATATGTGTTAAATCAAATTCAGTCCTTCACTTTTCAATTTAAAAAAGTAGAACAATGAGTTCTTACGCGACTAATTGGAACATGTCTGCTGTGGACAATTTTCAGAAAGTAAAAAGAATGCACGATAATTTATGCATTCATTTTGTGCATTTGTTTTTGAATGTTTCCTTTCTCGTGCAAGCTGAGTTGGAACTTCATTGATGCCTTAAATTAAGCTTACTCAAGTTGCATTATCGTTGTATTTTGATGCTTGCAGTTTCAGTTTGTTAATTTTCTGGTTCAGCTAAGTAGTCAAATGATATGCTCAGTACTATAATATGTCAGATTATTCGTTGTCAAGTACATTTAAAAAAACTTTAATAGCAATTACATGGTAAAAACTAAACTAAAAACTGTTTTTTGGTAACCTGACATACTATAGTACTAAGGCCGTCAAATGTATACCTTTAGATTTGTAATGTATGGTAACGTTAAATGCAAAAGTAAAATCTAGGAAATTCAAAAAATCTCTGTATAAAACAGCACAAATTGGGTATTGGAACAAAAATTAATTAAGATCCGAGAGCAATTACAAATTGCAAGGTTTTAGCTTTAGTATGCAAATACCCTCGGCGTCAGCAAAAACGACGAGGAAAAGTCTATGAACGTTTTTAACTAAACTCTGCATTATCAGAAAAAACGGACAGCAACATTGCAGGTAGGTCGCATCGCCTATAGATAAACTAGCATTATCCAATCACATAAAAGTTGTCACATAGCTTTATTATCAACTACTAAAACAGTCACAAATTATTATTTTGAGCAAATTCTTGTACATCGTATGTAAAATTAAACGATGCTGGTTTACCCCATTGCATTGTACTTAAGTGCGTAGTTTGCACAAGATACTACATTTAAAAAATGTATCAAACAAAGGATAAATTGCATACAGATATTGATTGAACGACACACTCAAGTTCAAAGTATCATGACATGTAACAGTAATGCATGGAATGACACATGTAAACTTAAGTGGTCAGAAATTAAATGTGCAAACTGTGACAGGATAATGCAAAACTGATTGATTTTTCTTACCGAATAGTAGTCTCCTCCTCCACCATGTCCATAGGATCTCCTCATTTTTAAACTTACACTAACACTAAATTTAAGTTACAATATAAAATATCTAAAACAATAAAATAAAGGGTACTACATGGGTTGTCTTATGCTATAAAATAAATTCGACCTTCATAATTAAAATACGTGCAAACAATTTAGCACTACAATCACATTTTATTTACTGGATTTCCCTACTTTTCTAACCTGTCTTGCACATGCGAAGAACAATGTACATGCACTAATGTAAATGTAGCCAAAAAAAAAGTTGTTGGTCATTTTTTCTGCTGAATGAACTGAATGGAACAAAATAAGTAAGCCGAAACATTGGAAGCATGTTGCATGCTATTACACCGCCATAAAAAATACATGCTCATTTTGCCTTCAAGGCATATTTTCATGAAATATTGCAAGATAGCACATGATGCTGCATCCCTTGTTCGTCCATTTTTGTGAGAGGCCATAAATTCCCTTCCTTCAGTGCCTTACACACGTCCTTTTTGAACGAAGCCAACAATGGAAGGCAAACATTGGGATAAGGCAGGCTTCTTTGTCATTGTTACATGTTCCCTGCATATTACTTCACTTCAATATGCTCATGATACGTCAGCTTTCTAATGAAAAGTAGTGCAGTAAGGTATTACGAGGACGATTCAACATGATGTATTATTTTTCCACAACAAAGAACAATATCCTGTATTGGTCTGAAAAGTTTGGTATTAAATACATTTGTAGTCATGCATCCATGAACTGGATATTTGAACTGGGACTTGAGAAGGGACGGGACCCTTGATGGGTCCATCGGTGAGATAAAGATTCACCGTGTGTATGGGCATAAAAATGCTGTGATTTTGGTACTTTAATGTTGGGAGATGAAAGTGAATATTGGGAGCAGCAATTGGGTCAAACCAAAATCAAAATGAAATGCAGAATTTGTACATATAATATTTCTAAATATAATGGGGCTATGTGAGTGCAATTCTTTTTACTCATGCCATGACATAAAAAACAAACATTTTCGTTCACAAAAAACAGATACTACCTGAAAAATACATCCTGATATACATTTTTACTATTTCTCAAATATTTTCATGCCTTTAAAAATTGCATTTAGGAATTTGACTAATTTCATGATACATTTCAAGTTAATTTATCGCATTTTACATTGCATTAATTAAGTTACTCATCTCAAATGATGAACTCTGCTATATGGACTTATCGTAAGTAAAATCTTGTAATTTATAACACTTTCAGATAAGCTATTGAAAAAAATTATTGATTTTTATTAGCTTGGTGACACCAAATACGAATAGAAAATATTAATATTTATTACGTACATTGTACAGCTCTAATGTCAAAGGATAATGTACGATAATCAATTGTATTTTTTGCCTGGACATACAAGGTTTTATGATAGTTGAGGATATAATACTAAATTTGTGTCCTATTTTCACATGCCACGCAAATACAAATATCCTATCATATCACAATATATAATCAAATATATGTGTTTGGGTCCTTTGTTCCCTAAAATTCTGCGAAGATAATACTTACAGGCTAGCCGTTACATTTATTATGCGAGTTTATGATTATAGCGTTTTATAATGCTTTTGCAGGAGATTTCAAAGAAAAAATATGCAAATAAGTTATGAGCATAGATATAATTTTACATAAAAAGGAAGGTGAACTCTGTGAACATCAATTTGTGTACTAGGATTGAGATTGAGATGCAATGAGGATGATACTTTGGAACACAAAACAGAAAGTACATGACGTCTTGTAGTGTACTAAAAAAAATTATGTGCTATGATGATATGATGTGCATTTTGCATGAATTACTTTACGATTTCATTGAATTTTAAATGCATTTAACCGTGTCTTATGAGTTACGTGACAAAAAGAATGGAGCCCCGCCATTGTGTCTTTAAGCCGCGCCACATTACTAACGTGATATTGTCGTGGAATCCGTTATTAACTGTAATTTAGTGTTTTAGTCTCTAGTCTATGATTAAGAATAAAAATCCTTGGAAAAAAATTAACGTCATACATATGAAGCAGACCAG
>JAQFXM010004670.1:0-16600 GCA_034693345.1 Entomobrya multifasciata
GCAGATTCACTGTGTAAAATTTGGGGTCATAGGTCATCAACTCTGAAAACCCTCGCAGGTTCCATAAATTCTTTCTCATACGGGTATACTTAATAGAAAACATGAATATGTGTGCATTCATGCATATACGCTATACCATTGACCCACTGGCTTTTTGGTGGATTATTGGCATGATCAGGATGTTGTTTTTTGGCTTGCGCTTGACTCTCTTGCTTACTTTCTACTTCTTTTCCCAGATTTCTTATCATCTTCTCTCATCATTTCGCCGTGAACATCAATTGGCACATTGTCTTTCCTGATTATTGGACAGTTGTAACAATACTCTGGCGACTGCCTTGATACTTTGCTCGTGATTCCTTTCGTCACTTTCATGGGGCGTCGCGTCGTTAGAGAGTAGAGTACGCAAAGTGCCTGATTCATTTTGTGATTGAGGTGTATGCAAAGTTGTAAATTTTCGATGAAATGTTTTTTGTCATTTTGTCAACGGATCTTTTTTTGAAAATGAGCACTGTCGTGACCAGAAGATCCCAGCGAGCGATACCACCTTGAGAAATGTATTGAGTGAGAAACAATATACGACATTGATTGTAATGATGATATATAAACTATTCTGTTTTTTCGTCCTTTCTAAAACTGAAAAGAAAAAAAGAAGATGCCTACCTGCCTGCAAGAGGAGAAATCTCTTTTGAGAGAAGTGCATGTTCTCATTAAACTTGTTGTTCTTTACCTAATTTTGATGAGAAGAGCCAGCTATGTATAACCCAATATATTATTGGATCAATGTAAACGCAGATTTTTAATCGACAGCCAAAGCCAAGCCAGCAACCTCAGATCTGACGCATTATACCATTCTCTCATTTTTCATCTATTCTTGTATTTTCTCACCACATTAAAATCAATTTATTGCACCCCGTGTCTTGTGTCCTCCTCACATCATACATCATCATTCTCTTCAAACCCAAAGTATCATCCACTGTTGCTGAATTTTTCTCTTCTCCTTTTTTTTACCCAAGTACAGAATGACAGATTTCCTATTAAAAGTAAAGGGCCTTTCGTGCAGGTACCCGAGTAAAACAAGGTTGTACAGTTCACGAGGGAATGTAGGCAGATATGAGATGACGCAGGAAAAATACTCAAATGAATGAAAGACGGGCTGACAATTTTGGCGGCTTTTATATGCCTAATCACGACCACCGCTGAGTTTAAATAGCCAACATCTATCACGCTCTGTCTAGTATTTGAGTGAGTAACTGTCCCATTAAAACAAACATTAAAATTTCCATTAATTTTACACCAAACGAGCCTACCCCAACCCAATCCAATAATCATTTTTAATAAAAATGCATTGTGCACTGTACTTTCATGTACATACTCTATCGTAAATTTTAATACATTTTTTATGGAAGGAGTTGGGTCGTTGGTCCTTTGGTGGTTTACTTACAATACAATACAATGTTTATTTTAATGCACGGGTAATGCGCTAAAAGTAGACATTATGCCGTCTGCATTTCAAATGTGTGTTTAAGGAAAGTACTAAAAATGAGATGTTGTCGCCCACTGCTAATAACTCGTTTTTGAATTTAAATACTCTCGCTCGTGTCCATTAGTATTCTACTCGGGCTAAATTAGAGTCAAGTGGCAGTAAAAGCACCAAGTTGTCTGGCAGTTTACAGAGCAAAAATTGCTGATAATACACATAAATTAAACGAGTCATTTTCATTCATTCCTTCAAATAAAAGAACATTTACGGAGGCACACACATTTACTTAAACCGTTCTTTCTCCCAAAACCAATTTGCACTTTTTTCTCTTTTACCGTTTCATCAAGTGAAAGACTTTATACAAAAATATTTTGAAACCCCACAACTGTAAGTATTTTTTTTGTAAACTTAAGTACATTATTGAAAGTATATTTAAGAGATCACGTCATTTTCAAGAACAACTGTTTCATTCATTATTGATGTAAATAAATTCAGTACAAAGTACATTTTATAGTACTTGACATTACTACTAATTGACTTTAAAAAATAGGTATGCAACAATAACTGCAAAAAGAATAGAATGCACAGTGCGAACCTAAAGATAGCGGCATTCATTCCTACACAATCTTTTTACGTTCCGATTATTATCACCGACACAAAATACACAATGCCATGCCATGCAACAGACAAAAAGAATGTACAAAAGCAGCGAAAATGTCATCGCCACATTGTACGGCGTATTTTTGCCTTCATTCAAATGAAAAATTTAACAACTTCACTGATCGCAACAAAAATCTTCAACTCTTCTTGGTACTGTTCTGCAAAATTGCTTAATCCCGTCTGACTACAGAAAGTCTAGTACAGACTACAGACTTAATTCTCGGTCTATGTTACTGTTGCAGTTGGATGCATGTCTAATACCAAATTGCACGGATCTCCGTCATGATATTGTTCTTCGTCCTGAAGAAAACATTATTCATGCGTTCATTCATTCTTTTTTCTTTAAATCTGTTTCAAACGCCGCTGTCCACCCTTAAAAAACCACGACATCGATATGATACGATATTCACAGACTTAATCCCTCAGACACCATGCAAGCATCATCGTCATCACTATCATCATCAAAGCATGATAAGAGGCTTGATACATTTATTAAATTATTCAATCACGTTTTCTACTTTTTCATACCTTCCAAAAATAGACAACTGAATGCGAGTAAATGACATGCGCTCTGCTTTTTTATATAATCTACAATGTATTTATGCTTTGATGCTTATTTCGTGGTATGCGAGAAAAATCTAGGGAAGGTTCATTAATATACATAGTCGGTGAAGGAATTAAGGATGCCAGGCTCCTCCATCATCATCGTCGCGGTCGTCGGTGAAAAAAGTATTCCTTTCATTCACGGCCTGATGCAATCCAATGTACCAGTCAAAGTCAACTTCTCTGAGAGAGCGGCGCGTAATACAACAATGCAAATATCTTGTAATTGTCAAAATGTTTCTTTTCAGAAATCTTAGCGCAAACATGTCATCGTCATACCTGTATAGGTATATGAATATTAAATTACTGCTGCTTTGTTGAAATATCTATTATCAAATAGCACGATACCTTGATTTGATACCTGTATATCAAAAATTATTTTAGCAATAATGATGATGGCTTATTGTTACAGAAAAGCAAGGTAGGCTTGCTTCGGTTCTTACTACATATAGCCTTGCCATCCATATCATTATACCATGATTAAAACAGACTTAACTCTTGTATTTCTACTATGCACAAAGTCATTATCTTCATAACAAGTTTCTGTACAAAAGTGCAAGAAGAGAGCTGCATCTAACTGCGGTGTGTCTTCTCTGCCGAAAATAGCAGCCGCAGACATGTATCAATGAACACGCATGTCTTCGAAATACATTATATTTTTTAATGCTGAATGCTGACACGCATCATCGCAGTGCGCTGGCACAGAAGCTTCAAAATGGTAATTACAACGCTATTACTAACTTACAACAACTACTTTTATTTCCATACTGTATTAGTGGAAGCTATTTTGCTTGATAGACGAACAACAATGTGGCTTGATAGATCAAGTAGCATAGGCTATACTACTACTACTTTGTTGTGCGTACGCAAAGTAGAATTATCATTTTTCTGACCGTCATGTTCAGAAGAATCATCCTCATTCTCTTTGGCTTGACTTGTGAGCTACAAACACACAATGGGAGTAATATGCATAAGTAAAAAGACTTGTTATATTGTAACAATGCATTATTGATGAAGAAGACGAGTCTACTTCTACTACTTTCAAAGTGTGTGATGTGCTGATAATCAAGGGGAAAATAGTATAAAGAAATCAGACGCATAAATATACAAATACCTACAAAGTATATTGGCTTGGTTGTAGTTAATTTTGATGTATAATATGCAAGCCTGCCACTTTACCTTGTTTTTTTATTAGATGATGTGTACCCTTTGTCACTTCACACAAGCTGTGTGTTTAAGACTGCATTGAAAAAATATATAGCCTTTGGCAAAACCGTGCGTTTTTTCATCATAAGTCGTAAGCCCGTGTATGTACTGTGTACGCTGGTTTTTTGAGTTGACGAATGACAAGGAATAATATTCTCCATTCTCACATAGGAAAAGAGAGAGGAGAGCATGATGTGATGATGGTGGAGAAGACGAGCCAAAAAGAGTAAAAAATAATAATAACGATAAAATTGTTATTGTTATTATATCAATAATAGGTTGAGTACATACGTATACAAGAGCATGTACTTGCTCACAATCGAATCACAATGCAATGCAAGCAGCCGTAACACCTGTTTCTCCCCATCAAATGAGATCCATTAGCGTATCTCATGGTTTTATCATGATTGAGCTCATCGGCATAGCCAAAGAGTCAAGTCAACTTACTATACAGCAGCAAAAGCAAGAAGTATGAAATGCAGTACGACGATGGATGACTGATCATTCTAGTAGACTTACATTTATTCTAGTGGCTCATTTAATATTCTAGACCAGTGTCACAGTTTTATGTTTGCAGTCACCTTATTTTTATGCTTTGTTTTGCTTACTTCTTTGGAAAAAATGCGATACGATTGTTTGGTGTGCATGTGTACACGTTTTGCATGATACCATGCTGCTGCTGATGATAATGATGATGTTCTTGTTCTTAAGTTTTTTATAATATATTTATAAACTAAACATTTATTTTTTATAACGATCCTGTATGCAAATAAAGAGTACGGCTTATTTCGTTCTTGATGCATTTGACTTGACTTACCTCCCTGCATTTATTGTTGCATTAAAATTGTGAATACTGTAATCATGATTAAATGCAGCGCAGGTTTAAAGTGGTTGCATGATTGCTTGCGAGATGGATAGAAGAAGAAGCGAAAAAAAGTATTAGCTATTTTATTTTTCATTGTTGTATTGATTCGTTTTTATGCGTTGTGCTGCAAGTTGCAACAATGGGCACTCTAAAGGCCAACTTGAATTAGACAAAGAGGTAAACCGAGCATGATTGGGAGAATGATGTAATGTGTAATCTGATACCAAAGTAAATACAGTGTGGATGAAATTCTCTTGTGGGCTTCCTATAATCAAACCAGAAGTGTTTTAGTAGATTCCAATACCATTGGACATCGTTCTGAAGAGTCGGTTGTCAATTGATTCAGATTAACCTTATCAGAAAAAATATGCATAGAAAACTTATTCTTTTCACATTTAGAATACACAATGAGATATATATTTATGAAAATACAATAAGAAATTGATTTGCACTCGCTCAAATTATGAGGAACCGAAAAGATTTTGTTGAATGATGAGTTGGTTGGATTAACAAATTTATAATCCAACTAACACTTATGAATGCAATAGGATAATGTTATGTGGTCACAGCCAAATGCATAATAATCATTTCCAAATCTAGCTATGCATTTTCTGCATTAGTAATTCGTAAAAATCTGATGTGCATACTTAATACGGAACCAACACTACTCCTTATCATTATTATTATTTACACCATTACGCATGATTGAATCACATCATCCATCGCATCTTCATAATCGCAGTACAACAATCACAATTTTTTCCCATTTAAGAAGAATAGAATAATAATGTAAGTCCATTGCATATGTATGTATTCCTGTTGGGTAATTGCGCTCATAAGAATGCAAAACATGTTAAATGTATAATCGTTTGATTTTCACTTGACTGTACACTCATGTAGCAATCGAAGAATTTGTCTGGGGAAATGTTCTTAAGTTGTTTCCACTATTGTTGATGATGATGACATCGATGTTCTTCTGACTTTTTGAGATTTATACATATTTTTTTGCTTACCTAATCATGTGAGGAAAATGTGCAATTTCTTTCTCATTTCTCTCCTGACTGGCGAGGAAAGACGTGTCAATGTCAGTTAGTTAAAGGTCTGGTTTATGACATCTTCTTTCAAAAAGCAACGTTACCCACAACAGCGCTACTTGTTGCCATTCCATAATGGACTTGTATACATGCAAATGACACGACAAGCGAAAAAAAATTGCTGCTGTTATGCTGCCAATAACAATTTTTTTTGCATCTTCTTCCTGGGTGTTCATCGTCGTCATCAGTCAGGTCCTCGTTGTTAGCATCATAATCAACAAAAGTACTTACAACAAACACGCAATAATATGCAGAGAAAAAATATTATATTCATGTAATGTCTCAAGTCTCAAGTCTTAAGAAACACTGTTGATTTGAAATATGGAGTGGTTTGGTTTATATCACGTTTTCAAGCTAAACTACAACTATCCGTGTGGCATTTTTCTATTCAATATATTTTCTCTGGTCTGCTCATTATCCAGTTGCTTTCAATCGAGCGTTTATTAACTGACCAAAAATCCTCAATATTTTCACAATAAAAAGCATTTAGTAAAGTGGTTGGACCTTCCCAATTTTTCTTCGTCTAATTGGTCAATGTCCACCATGGTCATGACTCTTTTATGGTGAAAAGAGATAAAATGCTTTTGGAGCCGGCACATGCCATTTTTTTGTCTGTTTGTATGACATTTAAAGAGATTCAAAAGACTTTGTTGGTTAGGGGAAGAAAATCACCAGAAGAAAGATAGAGAGACAGGGATGTATGATTTCATTCCTCCACTTTCTTAAGTAAATATACAAATACGAACGAAGAATCACATTTGTATTGAATTCACAAACAGTAAAAGTTCGGTAGTATTCTGCATTCAATGTAGTTTTTTTATACACATAGAGTAACGAAACCAGAACGTGATATCACGTTACTTTTGCTTCTACATTCCATTCCGTTCAACTAGAAGAAGAGTGAACTGTTTTTCATGTTCCAACTCATTTGCTCTTGACCTCTTTGGTTCTGGTTCATTTCACCTTCATTCCTCATACCATACCAACTTTTTTTGTGATCTTTTGTATACAATGTTATGTGGGCTTTTTTGTACGTTTTAAGTAGTCAACAAATTCTATTGACTTGTGTATCGTCTCGTATCAAATGGATAATACTTTGTGATATTTCTCTCCACCCCAAAACACTCTCTTTGAGCAGAAAATTCATTTGC
This sequence comes from Entomobrya multifasciata, assembly GCA_034693345.1. NCBI lineage: Eukaryota > Metazoa > Arthropoda > Collembola > Entomobryomorpha > Entomobryidae > Entomobrya > Entomobrya multifasciata. Next base: position 7,060 of record JAQFXM010004670.1, read on the forward strand.
TTTCTTCTCAAGGTTAAAAGCTTGCACAATAAGTAGACATTCAAATGATGATCTCTCTGCTTTTATGTGAGTTGCAAACCAAAAAGGAATTTTTACGACACATTCATGCTTACCACAAAAATGCCTAATATATTATTTTTCCTCACTTACAAAAAGGTAAAATATCAATGACTGAGATTTGCCTTTTGAAAGGAGCCATTTTTTTGTTCAATACAATTTCTTTTTCTTTACGCATCCAGCAAAAATTCGTACTTACATACGCATGCAGGGCAAAAAAGTTGCGTGAGAAATGTGTGTAGGGGAAAAAGCTAAGACAAGCAATAAAATATGTTGATCCCTCATTTCTGTACCTTTTTCTCTGCACGAAATACAAAGTATTGCACAAAAAATCGTAAAACGATATGTTTAACTCTGTGAGATAAATAAAAATTTGCGTGTAGGCATTATGAATATCTTCCATGAAAACGGCAAGACGAAATATCAAAAGTTAAAAAGCACGCATTACAAATTTCGCTATATGCCTTTCGGCTATGAAATCACCTTGCAAGGAGACCCATCAAAGTTTTTCCATCAACTTTCAAAAAGGCGAGTAAAAAACTAAGAATTTTTTCCTGCTGCGGTTCCATTATCAACATTCCTTACTTCAAGTTATTACTCTTGTATCATACATGTTTTCAATATTGAAACAGTTCGCATAAAAATGTACTTTTGCATTAATAAGTATTGGAATTTTGATGAATGAGCCCTTTTACATTGCGCATAAAAAATGTTAATAAGATTTTTTAATCGTAAGTAATTATAATTACTGTTTTAAAAAATCGTGAATTGCAGTCTGTCTGAATTGCAAATGGAATAAATCTGGGAATTCATTATAAATTTTATGTTTACCCCTTAGATTTAATTCAAGGGCGATGCAATTGACTGATATGATAGTGTGTTTATTAAAGAGATTTTATTCCGACATTATACATTATGGAAGAATTTTTATGAATGTGTTCAAGAGTTGTTTGGGTTCATCACACAAGTACAACAGCATAATAAGCTGTTATTAAGGAAGCTAACCATGTCTGCATTTTGTGCTGTATTTTTTTGCACTTTAAGGTGCGAAAGGGCAGAGACGCCAGCAGCAATTTTTCGTGAATGGAACCCATTCTGATGACGATGGTAAATGGTAATGCTGTGTTCAACTTTGCTTATGCTCAGCAGATCTGTATTGTTGTGTCTGCATCTATGCATAAGGGATGTGTAGTCTTAAACAATGAAATTATGAATTACGGAAATATATAATCGCATACGAAATGAATACCTCCTCTTTGAATCGTGGTTGTATCAAGAATTATTACCAGATTGATAATGATATGTATGATCAGTTTGTGATTACTAGTGCTTTGCTTTGTTATGACCATTACGTGTGTTTTTTTCCTCTGCACATACGCACCTTTAACGATTGTTTTAATCATCTGTCATGCGAGGTGTGACGAGCTAAGGTGAGAACAATTAATCAATTCTGCAATTTCATTAGCAAAAACTTTGTTGAATTGGTTGTATATCATCATATATCATATCATCCATCTCGTTTAAAAATGATTACGAAGCAAGGTCCATTTCAACTGGTATTTTACCTTCCAGGTTTCATTTTATTGTAGCGTCACCTTTTTTGACATGAACATTTAAAATTTTAATGTAAGCAAACTTACTTTTATTGTTCTAAATGTCACACACTCGTAGTGCAGTATTCGTCATATTAGAATCAATATAACGGAAATTATGGATACAGGAACAAATTAGGAATATCTATTGTTCCATGATTTGATTATAATTCACTTTATGAAAGGACTCTTCTGCTAAAAATAAAATGGCAACAACAAAAAGAACAATAATAATAACAATGAACACAAGTGCTGATGATGACCTTCCGATGGCACCACTTTTGTTCACATGCATCATGCATTAAATCGCTAGATGTAAAGGTTAAGTTACTGAGACTGTTTAAACATGCATCATTAGCTCCATTAAAGCGTGCAATATTATCACTATTACAAATACAATACCTATAAGAAAAATTATAAAAGATATCATCGAAAATATCTCAGCAGTCAAAGTTGTTGTGTGAGAACGATAATCTGGTGATTTATATGGGCACGGGCGATTAAGATTTCCAAGGTGTGTGCTTTGTTACGTTCTAATGTAATTTTATGAGTGCTATACATTTTTAAAAAGCAAATCACCATGCACTGCTGAATGAGAGGTGCCGCTTATTTAACTTAAGCTATTATTATATTTTTGTGTTGATTTACATTATTTGCAAAACCACTTATTTTCCAGCCAAACTATACATTTTTGAACATTTTTTGTTTTTATCCGCATATTTATCCTTTAATTTTTTATGGTTAAAGAATCAGTTATGTACAATTAAGCAAGTAGAGGTGCAGTGCAGTTAAAATCAAACAAAGTTTATACTCATCAATATTATTAGTAAGGTAAGGTAAATTGCAATTGTTATAAAACGACTGTTGTTTGCTAATTAGCAATTTGCACTGGTACTCGTTCATTTCACAGACAGTCCACGCTATACTCAGGTCATTGTAATCATAATCACGGTCAATTTCAGTTATGCATTTTCTTGAAAGCTAACCTAAGCATGTATTATAAATACATTGTGTAACCTCAATAGGGTATGTTGTATGTATAAGTTGCTGAACCAATTTATTCTAATTAACAGTTTTAGGTCTTCTGTCCCCCAATTATCATTACAGATTTGTTTGAGAAAAAAGAGGAAAAATATTACGTCTATAAGTGCTACACATAAAACAAAAACCCGTTCATTTGGAATATTTTTTTCTTATCGTCTGGCCTATTGTTGCATGCATGCCATGTTCAAAACTGTAACATGTGCCAACATGATTGATTACACTTTCGCTTAGTGTGATTATTGTAGTAAATTATATCCCTGATAAACGGACACAAAAAATAGATATCAAACAAAAATAAGAGCATTTCGTGTTTATTACAATCAAGCAAGATGCAATGATAACAAAAAAGCGATTATTTTTATGTAAAAGTTAGCACTGTTTATAAATGAGTGTGCTGCACATTTTTACAATTAGTTCTCACTTTGAACTTGGCATTTGGCCCCCTTGAATGAATTTCGTAAATGAACAAAATTATCCAAAAATTAACAAAGAATCAACGTCAGCACCACCAACGCACTTTTCTGTCCATTCTGGTTTTCCTTTTCCTAATTATGAATTATATTGCTAAAATGTTTTGTACAAAAAAAGGTGTCAGCCAAATTATTAATTGCATAACGAAGGCTGTACCGTGTAGAAATATATACATAGTGCATCTACAAACACAATTTATGCACAAATTAAACTGTCGCGGCATCCTTTATGTAACTTGTTGTCCAGTGGAGAAAAAATATAGATTATGGTGCTGTAAATATGTTCTGCCACATTAGATACATTTGTTATTATGAATTTTCCAACAAATTGCATACTTAACCAGAGATACACAATTTTTCTTTAAATGAATTGATGTGTCACTTGGGCAAGGTTATCTCTGTCTCTCACTCAGAAAAAAATCAGTATTGATTATATTATTAGCTTTTTACATGACCTCTTGTGTACATGGCCATGTGTCATATCACATTGCATGGAAATCCAATTTACTCCCAAAAATGATAAAAATGATGCTATTTTATATGCTTGTGCAAAACAAATAAATGCAAAACGTGCACACACGAAAATTGGTTCTCTTTTACATTTCGTTTTTGTATTACATTTTCCCTACTTCTTGAGCTTGTCACATGCATTTTTATAATGTCGATGTAGATATGTGTATAATATCATGATGACTACATGGTCGGCTTGTTATAAATGTGGTAGATTTTTTGACACAACCTTGAAGTTGTCTTCTCCTATCCAATTTCTAATCATACAGAGAATGAATGTTCTCGTCAACCCCAACAAGAACACGTCGTATTCATACACATCACCATTCTAATTGCTGGATTTTTTGGCGAGATTTGCTGCATTTGTCCAGAAAATCCGCCTAAAAATTATTGTCCAAATTTTATAGATAAGGAATATTAACCGGTTTAATCAGCTTTTTAAAAAGGAATATTTTTTAAAGCCAACCATCATCATTAATTCCTCCTTGAGGCATTAGGAGTATACAAGAAAAACAAATTCATTTTTCGTTTGAAATCATCTTCATGATGATTATCCATCGCAAGAGTGACCAGGCCAGGGCAGGCATTACCACGTCCACATCAAATCAAATGAATTTGAAGACTGCACAACGATAAGTTGTCTGGTTAAACAAGCGTAATGCTTCCATATTTAGAGATCCCTTTTATAAACCTGTCCATTATGATTATTATTATTTCAACTTTTTCCAATGTTGCTGCTGTTACTGATTACTTGTTCATGACCAAAGTGCATACAATATACCAACCAACCAGCATTGTCATCATCGCATAACTAAACACAGAAGCATATAAAACCACGTACAAAAATATCTTATTGCTAGTATTTCTTATTCATATTCCATTCTCGTCAATTCTAATGAAAAGTAATATTATTATTGGTCTACTCTCATTTAAGTTCTCATGATGTGTGATTATGTGAAACGCACATAATAACAACAATAAAGAAATGATAATAATAAGACGACGCATGCATCAATGTTCTTGACTTGTCACATTTGGTCTTAAGTTTGTGGGAGAGAAGGGAAGAAAAAAATATATCACTGTACTAGCTTTTAGTGAGGACAATAATAATAATACTTTGGCAATAAAGTGTGATATGCAGTGCACTTTTGCGAAATGAAATTGTTCATTTTGCTGGTCACCTCTCCAACTTGAACATAATAACCACCTCCATGATCAGTGGCAGTCAAAGTACATGACAATGTCTACGTTTTATAGCTAACTATTTACTACTTCAGTTAGTTGTATTTTTGTGCTTTTCATTACGACTTTGACTCACCTCATCATTTACCATTTAGTTGCTCTGTAAGCATACAAAGTTATTCTTACTCATTCATTGACATTTTTGGGGTAGCACTATTAACACTGAAGCTGCTTAAAGTAGTGACGTTCTGTGGATAATAAAATTTTATTTATGTTTACTACTCAAGTTAATATGATGTGTAATAATCATTCCATATTCCAATTTATGCCTTTCACAAGTCACTAACTCACGACATTCAGTCTGTCAAAAAGAACTATCTGTAATTTTGTTTTACACACGTTCACTACATTAAATAAATAACAAGTTGGTTAGGTGTACGTATGATTGCGTGGTGTAGTGGAATAATGTTCAAGAGATATAGTTATTATTTGTCGTGTCGTACATTTATCATCACATGTAGGTAGAATGCCGGAGGAACATTTTCTGTCACTTTAGTTAGGCTTATGTGTGTTGTTGCTTTGTGTCTTGTGGGGAATACAACTCGGACAGAGTGAGATTTGTGCTCTTCTTGCGATAAGACTTACCTACTTTTTTTGTAATATCGCCACCAACAAGTAGCATTGCTCCATAAGATTATCTTCGTTTACTTCACCTTATCATGTTGTATCGTGTCACTTCTCCGACAACCTTTTTGCCATCATTCTACGAATAAATGATTCATTTTTAATGTGCACAAGATAGCAGAGTGTCTGGTAATTTATCAGCAACGACTTTGAATTTTAAAGGTAACTAATTCAAGTGTACCTACAAAAAATTCCTTGTTTCAAGCGAGTTTTTAGTTATTTTTTTTCTTTATTTCAATTAAAATAAATTGTGCTTAAAATTCTCATAAAAAATCCAGTGCCTTATGAATTTTTATTCTGCCGCAAGAAAGATAGCTTTCAGAAAGTAGTAGCTGGTGTGGTGTGATGAGTGCAACCTGTAAAATTTGCACAGAACAAACGTTTCTTGGTTTTTACGTCACCAATAAATATGTACTTATGATACATTATCATAAGACACACTACCTGTACCTGGTTGAATGGTGAAGGTGGGTGCTACACCTTTTTCGAAGATGTACTGTGTGCACAGCAAAAAACAAATTTAAATGTAACGTCTTTTTTTGGATAATGAATCATCAACATCTTGAAGTCAGTAAATACAAGGTTTTTCCTCGGAGCTTACTGTCTTCAGTAGTGTAATATGTGACTTGACTTGAATTAGCAAAAAAGTTGTGGTGCGGTATAAAGTGTTATATTCCCCTTTTTTGTTCTCTTAAAAAATATTCATATATAAAGTGTGCAGTATGAGTATTCGTGTAAAATATGTATATTAGGTCATGATGCATCATGTATCATCATGAATAAGCAAATACCTGGTTGGCTACTAATATCCCTATTGTCATTGGATTTTTTAAGATACTCTCAGACATGTAGATTTAGAGACGACAGAAACCTGCTTTATCTTAATCTCGCTCTTGAGGAGACTCAACAAAATGACATAATGTCATCATCAGTATCGCACCAGCACAAACTGAAATGGGAAAAAATACAATGTATACAATAATTTATGACAGTTATCAAAGTAGCGGATTAGCTATCTTAATATAGCAAACGAAATACTTTGAAAAACCGCAACAAGTGCAAAAAGTAAAGTGAAGTTATAAATGTCGTGAGTGTTCTTTTGAACCAATTTTAACAAAAACAAGCAAACGTGCATGTTTTTTATGTAATAATATTTGCAACTCTGTTTGCAAAAATAGAAAGGATACAGATAGAGAGAGATGCAAAGAAACTATTTTGGTGGCTCTCTTTATGCAAGTTTGTGTTTAATCTATTACGTTACGTGCACTTAACTTAATCGCAAATTTTTTTGAAGCGATATGTATGGCATACGCCCGTCAAGTGTCTTTTACACAACAGCTTATATTTGGTATATAAAATGCCAGACAAAAAACGTTGTACGTAAACGAAAGCTACTCGTCAACATTTTTTCATGCTTATCGGATTACAATATTTATCTATACATTTACCACTCGGATCCAAATGAATTTTTTTCCTTGTATGTGTACACACAGATGATTAAAAAAAGTTTAAATTTAAAACATTACATATTGTGCTCAACCCATTCTGCTGGAAACTAGACATAAAAAGTTTGTCTGATTGTTTGATCTGATCACTATCAAAGTGAGAGATGATTCATTAGCAAATATATTGATATCACAAGGATTTGCAAATATTATGTTTTCAATTTTTTGATGATCTTTCCTATTTTGAATGGAGTCAAGTCAGTCAAAATCAAAGAACACCTAGCCCAAAGCTGAACAATTATTGGTAGTGCCAAAATGTGAGTTCCATTTTACTACGTAGCGTAGACAAGATACCATGTCATGCGAGCGTCGTCATCTTTTGTAAACGTTGAGTCAGAAAGATGGACAAGCTCATATACACGCAAAAATGTCCTTTTTGTTCTACTACTAATCTTTATGTCATTCATTCATGCTGGTCGGCGTGACCAATTCACTTTTTAGTTCTTCTCATCTACGTCGTCTGTTTCCTAGTTCATTTCATTTAAGCTCTCAAGAAACGAAAAAGTGAATATGGACCTGTCGCGTTTTATATATTTTTATTATTCAAACAGATCACTTTGTTAATTTCCGTGACTTTTTGATTGATGATTAAAAATTTATCCATCTCTGTTCAACTCGTTTTCTTGTGCAACGTCATTCCATAAAGTGCTGGAATGGAATTTTTAATTGAGTTCTCTTGTAGACTTTAATGAGTTGATAAGTACTACGCATTTACCACAAAATTCCTTAGAATTTCATGCTAATACCAATAGCTAGTCGTTTACTATTCACATAAATATTTATTGTGGTTTTATGGTGATTATTACGTGCAAATTTTGTTTAAAGTGTGGGCTTTATATGAGCTATTGTTGTGTAGTGTAATAAAAAAAAGTTTATACATTTTAACATAACAAGCTGTGATAAACGATAATCCAACTATTATTCAATTAGTGTATTAGCTTAATCCTCGTAATAAACAAAGTTTGTTGAATGAAATTGCATCCAAGATTGTATTTGCGTTTGTGGTAGCTCAACTCATCTCTCACTCTCAAATGGGCTGTTTTGCTGTCCACATTTTAAACGAATATGGAAAGCTGTAATAGAAATGGTGATGGTGTTACAGGTACGGAGTGCACCGCAGGTGGAGGCATTGAAGCCACAACCGCAGCAGTCGGCGTAACAATAAAAGATGAAATTCCGTTTCAAGTTCAAGTTGACATTGCAAAGTCAGGTGAAACAGTAGATGATGATGATGGAGGAGGTAGTGATTATGATTACGATCAGGCAGAGGCAGATGAGCTTCATTGCAATTTACAACAAGAAGAAATTATATTAGGAAATGCAGAAAGAGAACATCTGCCTTTGACAATACCGTCAACGTTTGCACCTGAATTACGATTATCATCACAATCATTTACACCAGAATTTGGCGGTGATAATCATGATAATGTTAAAAGTGTAGTTCATGAGAAGGGGAAAGAAGGGGAAGTCGATGACCTGAATGATATAGATATTTTAACTTCACACGCTCCTCCTAGCCCACCTGGGGAAGGAGATGAGTTTGCAGAAGACATGAACAAGGGGAACATTGGGTTTAATAGTAACAATAATTCCACGGATGGAAAAACATCTCAAAGTGAAGAAGCAGGTAAATCAAAATATGAAATGTCATCGTCATCTTTGCACTTCGTGAGAACACAGTTTAGGGAGAGAATACATTTTAGTACAATACCATTTTTGACATGAATACATTTTTAAGTCTGCAAAATGGTATCAGTTCACCTCTTCATGTAATAAAAGTATATATTTGTTTGTTTGTGAGTACACAATTTTAATAGCTTGCGTGGTAAACACAAAAGGCAAACTTAATGTACACACAGAAGCGGCTCATTCTTTTTGTAGAAATGATTAGAAACTGGTTGCGCTGTGTGTATTCAAAAAAATGATCATAGAATGATGACACGATGACTTGAGCAATTTTTGTCATTTTGCGGTTTCACTTTCCTTTACGTTTTTGCAACAATACTTGCTTTGTTTGACGGTGTAGAAGCTTATATTATTGCGATCTTTAATTCCTACTGAGAGCTTCTGTGCTACTTGATTACACCCTAATAATATAAATCTTCACATGTGTGCCTACATTTGAAAAAATATCATCCAATATTTGCAATGTTGGGAGGTAAATTATGATGCAACACAATGTCATTTCCGGTACGCGTCGGAAAAAATGGTCGGTTGAGGTAATCTTCACAGCACACATTAATCATCATCTTCATTACATAGAAACATTGAATTCTCGCAAAAAATCTACATAACTGAAAATTTTGTCACATCATGTGAATAAAAGTTGCGATACGATTCGATATGAATAGAATATTTTGAAGATCTACTGCTCCAACAGAAGGTGTGCGGTTTTGCTGATTTGGTCCGTACAACCTTAAAGGTGAGGTTGACTGTAATAATGGGTATTTTTTGACAAAAGGTGGTAACAGATCTTCACGGGGAATGAGCACAAAGT
>JAQFXM010004671.1:0-16600 GCA_034693345.1 Entomobrya multifasciata
ACCATTCTAATGGAACAGAATGGAAGAAACCAGAAATTTTTAAATTACTACCAAAAAACTTGAGAATTTTTGCCATTTTATAAATGTGTCCTTTTTATACTCCACGTAATGAGTGACTAGCGTCCATAAAATCTAAAGATTTCTCCTTTTTCGAAGAATGTTTTTCGTGATAGTATTTATTCAAGTCAAATAGCAATTTGAAGCATTTGACGTCGCAAAGTTATATCAGTAAGGTATACCTTCAAATCTTTAGCCAGTATCAGTGACCGTATGAGCAAGAGGCGAAGCTATTTAAGTAATAAATTTTAAGAAACCATGCGAAGTTGAATAATTTAAAGGAATGGTGGTTCTACATAACGTTCCAACCCATTGTGTTGCTAACGGAATTTTTCAAACGTGGAATAGGATATTTATCTTTGGGTGAAATATATAACTGCTTACGATCAAAATAGGTGGTACCGTAAGCGGTTCTCCGATAAAAATATACAGGAATATAAAGTAGCACTTTGATAAACATCTTTTTCGTTTTATAAGTTAAGTGGAATATCAGATATATCGTGCGCGTGTGAATATGTAAGTAATCTTATTAATAAACTCTGTTGAACAGCTTGAATGTGTGTATACACTTGCTTTATACCTTGTTTTATGGTCACGTCACACCAAATGTTTTTTGTGTATATTATCAAGATCTATTTTTCTTTGAACTTGTTATATTTTCTACCTAATATTCGAACCGGCTATCTGCATATCTGCAGTAAGGCTATTTATGTTTAATGTATGGAAACCGGTAAGCAGGCCCCGATGATATACTGATAAAAAATCACACCGAGCTCTCTCCAAACCTTTACCTATCGACGGGTTATGAAGGCGGATTTCAGATTGTTGAATATATAGTTCTAAAAATTTTCAGTCATGACCATACGTTTTGTTCAATATCAAAGTTTATCAGGGAATATGTTGACCGGGCGTTAGGGAACCATACATACAGATTTTATCTCTAGTTTATCGCTATAACCAATGTTTGCGAGCAAGAATATAATTTCTTACTCTTTTGAAGCCGGAAATTTAAAATGAACGTAGCCCGATACATGTATTTTTAAGCTAAATTGGCTCTTTTAATCTAGCCATCCTGCATGGTTTTATAAGTTAACCCAGTAATTTAGAAATAGTTTATAAGTGGGAATGATCTGAGTAGTATGATTATTTATAAATGTTGAGTGGCTTTCATATGTAATAAACGTGTTTGCGTGACTTGCGGCCATTCCACGTGTACGCTCGTTTCTTAAAAACTTGTTATGATTCAGATTATGATAGATGACTAACGTATTGAAACTGGTTTAGGCAGGTTGCGGAAATAATTTTTTTCACTTATCTAATCATATCAGTTACAAGCATTCTGTTATTGAGTAATTATAAAACATACTATTTAGGATTGCATAATAAATGATTCAAAAATTAGTTGCCAAACATCCCATCCCACTATGGTTCCATCGTCTATAAAGTAATCAACCGTTTCCAACTGAATACAATGCAGTGCTGTTATAACAGTTCAGACATATTTACTCGTGAAAGTACTGCCAATAAAGATGCTGCTACATAGTATCTAAATGTAATGTACATTGATAATGTGCTACTTTATTCTCAAAACATAAGTTTATATTCCAAATAGTAAATATTTAAGAACTATTTGCAAATCGCATAACCAAATTCAGTCAACAAAAATGTGACAATTCCTATAAATACGCCTTCATATTTTGCACGAAAACCAGCAGTAGTTTACTAATATCCTTGTGAAAGCTTTTAAAATAAAATTGAGCAACGGTAACTTCATACAATGCAAATTGTCTGATGGAAAGAGGATCAGGCTACGCTTTTATTTGATGGGATAAAATCATAATTGTGTTTATTTGCAATTTAGGGGTCCTTTAAAGTCAAAATCTTATTTTTATGTTACAATTTATTTATATGATACCCTTAGAAGCGTTTAGTTTAAGTGCTTGTACTTAAATTCCACGATTTTAAACATTTCAATAAGTAATGCATATTTCAATTGTTGTTGACCAATCTTTGTTATGTTATTAATGACTGGAAATATTCAAACCGTTAAGTAAATACAGGCACTTCGCAATGCTCAGCTCTCTTCATTTTTAAATGCATAAATTCTTTTAAAATCCAACATAAATATCTTACTATATTTAATTTTAGCTTTTTTAGTTAGTATTTTTCAAAAGTAAAAGATTAACAGCAATATCCATTGAGAAATCTAAACTATTCAAAAGAGTTGAATTATTCACATAATTTACTGCGCTGATCATTACTTTGAGTGCCGGACAAGGTCTATAAAACCTATGTTCCCATTTCCTTTCACGAACAGGAACTCCAAAGGAATGTTGTTTTGAGCTCATAGTTCTCAACAGATTGTCCGTTTTCTGGTTGACCAATGCCATTTGGCCCAATACCATCATAATACCCATCAATGAGTCAATTGTCATCAGAACCAAAGTAGCAGCCAAATTAAAATCCAGATTTGGACTACCAACAAGAGTAGCCAATGATAGAGCTTGAACGCAGGTCAATGCGGTAATAAACAGTGTTATAGCAGGACCTCTTTGAATACTATTAAAATAGCAGTCAATAATTGAATGTGTCTAAATGTTTTAGCTCTTCGGAGAATGAATTCGGTTCCTTCCTTAGTTTCCGAGCATTTGTCTGCAAATCGTTTGAAATATTATTTTGAATAAAATATTTACCCCATTTTATGTATATATTAGCTAGAATCAAAGTTTTTTACTTACGTATCAATACAGTCCAGTAAAGTGGTGATAAATAGACCATGAATCATTCCACACATAAAACATGAAGCGCAGTTCAGGAAATTCCAGATCCAATAGTTGTACAAGAGTACGCATAGTTTAATCCCGTACTCAATTAAGTATTATACCAGATTCCAATTCATTGTCTCCATTTGGTATAAGCCAGTACCCAGCCAGAGATGGCTTTTTAGGGTTCTTAAAATGCATTCCAAACACAGCTCCAATAGGTACCACAACTTGTGTCAGAAACATTACTCTTACAAATAATGAACCAAAACGTTGAACAATTGGTATGTTGTAGCGTTGATTTCCATCCAGACTCGGATATATTTTTTCAAACTGAATGTAGCCATTTATAAGCTCCACAATTTCAACTTTTTTTGTAAGACAAATGTGAAAGTAAATGTTGCTTACTACAAGCAGAAGTATAAAACCCCAACCCAACATGGAGCTACTCTTGGAATTAACATCAGTTTTGACCCGAAGCCCATATATTCCTTGAAACAATATTATGATAACTGTTAGCATCGCCACATACGACTTGAATTTAAAAGCTGTCTTTGCATTTTCGGTTTCAACGACACGTATTAGTTTTTTGGAATAGGTTCGTTGAGTAGGGTAAAACCATTCTAATGGAACGGAATGAAAGAACCCGGAACTTCTTAGATCATTGCCGAAAAACTTGAGAATTTTTGCCATATGAAATCCTTTGATTATTTTACACGTTTTCAGTATCGCAAATTATAATAAATTTCAGAGATATCTGGGAAATTTTTTAATTGTTCCGAACGCCTGAGTAACCAAACAACATTCCCAATAAGGCTTAAATGTTATCATTGACTGTTTGGATTTGGCTCTACTTATTATTCAATTTAAGACCAAAATCGTTTATTTATTTAGATCGTTACCATATAGCTATATTATTTATACAATGATAAACATCTATGGTAGTACTTCATCTGGGCTTGTATCAAGTTGAAGCGGTTGACGTCACATATACATATAAGCATAAAATATAAAATCTGGTACGCTTCTAAATCGAACTGTAGTTTTCTAGGTGCTACAAGCAAAACAAAGTGATAATATTTATTAGGATCACGATTATTGGGTTAAAGGGAAAAGTCGTTTTGAAAAAAACTAGTTTATTAAAACGGGTTTCAATAAATTTAAAGCTTTATCTTGAATATCAACGGTTATGCTTGCGGGAAATAGTTTATATGTAATTTTTGTCTTTTGAAATCTATGTGTAACCAAAATCTTGATTTTGTATTGGTTTATGGCAGCGCGAAGAACGTTTTAATACAGGGAAAAATTTTTATCGAAGAGTTACAAGAAAATATCAGTTATCTTTATATCTAATGTCGATGAAAACGATATAAGGTTTCCAGTGCATTCATTTGAAATGGTAAAATGGGTTAATGCGTAAATGTAAAGGGTTCGAAATAACGGTTTTCATAAAATGGTGATTTACCGTTTGTATACATTATTTTTATAGTCCTTTGACTATAAGAAAATTTAAGCGTGGCATACCAATCTGATCGTATTTGCTATCAGATCTTTAGGGCGGCTTGGCTAAAACCATGGAAAACTATGAATTCATAATAAGACCTAATAGCATGTAATAGTTCAAAAGTGAGATAAATCTGTCATGTAATTAAATATTTGAAGCTAAAAGCTCAAATATATTTATAAACAAGTGCGAGTGACTTCAGGGCATGCCACGTTATTACTATGTTATTACCAACGTGTTATTCTGCATATTATGATAGACGAGTAATATGTGCAAACTGGTTTGAGCGGATTACAGAAATATTCTAACCACGTACATCGTCTTGTTGGTCACGATTTTTTTGAAGGGTTAAGCTTAATGGGTATCGATTTTGGAAAATGTGACAAGTAAACTAAATGATTTTGGAATTTGGTACCATGATACATTGTCACTATATCTTTAACAAGTTCAGTAAGCGTTTTAGTTAGAATATGTTGTCGGGTAACACAAAATTGTGTACATATATATTGCACATTGAAAGTATTCACGAATTCTGTTAACAACATTTCCTTGATATATTTGAATTCGAGATGTACAATACATAAAACTACGTCACAAATGGCATACAACTCTAATGTACATAGTTCTTTGTTTTAATTTACAACAAAATTGGTTTTGTTTAATTATGTATTTTATTGAGCATAGTTTTACCAGCTAACCAAGGAAGTAAAACAATGATTATTCGAAGGACAAGAAAAATACTATTATTTATTCAAGTCGAAGGATAGAACAGTTGGCATCAAGAAATCAGTCTATCTTTTGACCAGCTTTCATTAACAAATTCCATATCAAATATCCAATTAAATGCAAAACATAATAATCGACGTCTAAAGAGATTGTATCATATAGCTCTCAAAGTGAAGCCTTTTTTCCCAAAAAATATTCCTGTTAGTTCTTAAGTCAGTCCTACAGTTTTCGCACTCGTATGCTCTTTCTCCAGTATGCTAAAGCACATGATAAGATTACTTTTAACTTCATAGTTACATATGAACCCAGTCTCTACCTTTTATGGCTCTTAACGTGCGATGTTAAAAACCTTTCCTTGCAAATCGGTCATTGTAAAGTTACCATTGGTATTACCAAGTTTTTATCCAGCATCCTATCGTGATGCATGTTAGGTTTAATCAGTCAGTCCAACAAGAGTACGCTTAAATTGGGATTATTTACCATGTTCTTCTGCGTTTGTATTTAGATTTGCTTGCTGGTTGAAAGTCACGTCACATATTTTACTCATGTACGGTGTTGCTTGTACGCTTACTAGGTAATGATAATTGTTAGAAGGCTTATAAATATAGCTTGCTGCAAAACACAGAGCAAGCAAATCTAGTTTTCAAATGAATATGTTGGTGTCTTTGTAAATAACCTATTTTAGTAAAAGTTTTCCCACGCAGGAAACGTACAAACATTTTCACGCAATATTCAAGGCCATTTTTTATTCTTTAAGTCTACCGTAAATCTAATAAAATGAATTAAAATGTGAAATAATCTACCACATGAAGGATTTATTTTATTCAAAAAACTTTAAGATATATCGTATGCTTCAATTACCACTAGAATATTTTGACTAAGAAAGGCCAAGCTAGAATTAAAGATGAATGGACAAACTTTGAGCTAATTTAAGTAAATGTTTCGTATGCTAGCAAATGGCTACGTTTGCAAACTATTTAGATGCAGAAGCCTTCAAATATATCCGTGGAGAGTATTTATATGGTAAAGCGAATGATATACGATGATGTCATGTAACCATTTAAGTAGTTAGTTCTGAAAAATGGTACATTATTTCTTAGAAAACACATGTAAGCAGCAACTGGAAAGAAATACATATATAGAGTTGGCGTATATATGTACATTTTCTGCCATTCTTTGTTCTAGACTATGCTGTATGTGTAACATATATCTGTTCCCCTTTTTTAAATGCATTGCAATTTTACAGGAATTGAATATGAAATGAGTGAAAATTCAATGTATACAAATGACCTAAAAACCATGTCTACATAAAGCAATGGCAATTAATTTACAACCCAATAATTATAGATAAAATGTGTATTGTCATATTTACAGAATGAAATATAAGACTTGTGGCTTTGCATTAGGTTATTAAGGATACAAAGGAATTATGAACGAATGGCCCATAAATTAGATACTCTTGACACATTTTCAGTAAAACACATTAATATAAATGTTAGCTTCGACTAAATTTGATTGAAGACTTTTACGCTTTATGTTCAGCTTAGTTTTTTGCATTCATACCATCTCGATAGTTTTTAGATTTAATTTGGCATGCTAAACCTTTCGAAATTTTCATCAAAATTAGAGATTTTATTTTATCATTTGAGGCTTAAATGAACATTGAATGCAAGTAAAAATGTCTTAAAGCATAGTCTGCGTAAAAATATTTCACTGAGGAAAAAGTAGCAGCATTTCTTGGTATCTTGGGTTTTTCTATGCACTCCTCCCATTCTTATGCTATTAAACTTTGGACATTGAACAAGCTAATTACCTATTTTACTTCACTCAAAAAAATGTGTGCAAAGCTATGACTCATAATTTTTGTTCGTGCATTCTTTAAGCTTTGCTGTCTCTATTCTATCAGAGCTTTAATATGTGTTGCATTTTAACACTGCTATTTTAATGTTCATTTGAAGGACAAAATTCTCTTTGTTCTTTGGATGGGGGAGCTTTGGAGCTTTGCACTCATAAAATAAAAAAACCTCGACAGCGACAAGCCGACGACGTCGAGAACAAAACTACGACTTGCACTCTTCTTCTCAGAACAGAAAGAAAAAGAAAGAAAGCAGTAGAGCACTGACTCTCAGCTTTGAAAATACAATGCAATACGCAGTAACGTTGAGTTTTTATTGTTCTACTTCAAACACGCACACACTACCCAACTTGATTTAATACATATACGCTTGCTGGCTTCATAAAAGAACATTAGAAAATAATAAGCTGTAAAGACGTATCCTCAATAAAAATTCCAATAAATGTTTGTTTCAATGCAGCATAAATTGTCAAAAGCTTAATAATTTGTATTTAATAATAATTACTTATTTTTAAACGTTGTATTAAAGTAGCACATCCAAAAACGACATTAAAATCAATATCATAATAAAATGGTTAAGTAAATCATTTAATGCAAAGCACCAGAAATGCACATAAAAATTTGTAAAGCAGTCCAATTTAAATATTTTTTTATAAATTAATACGTTTCGTTAAACTTACCTGTATTAAAATCCTGTTACAAAAATATTTCTACCCGGACCGCACAGAGTATGGATATAAATTATAACATTCCCAAATTTATCCACATTATCACCGCGTTACTCTCTCCCTCACACTCGTATACACTCCTGCATTACATTTCTTTCTTCTCTCTACCTCCCTATCTTTATCATGTTAAATCGTCCCACTCTACAGAAAAAATATACACTCAGCCGATCAAGTTGACTCAAGTCAGTTCAACACAGCGACCACTTGTCTTTTTGCTACCACCACCACCGCACCACCACCAACACAACTATCTTGACATTTAAATTAAAACTGCAGTTAAAAACCAACAATTTAACGAAAAATTAATCAGTTTTCGTGATCCAGATTATCAGGTAATCATTTAAATACTGTTTAAACCAGATATTTGGCAAATTTTAAGGTTTAAATTGTGAAATGAAGATAGTGAAGTCATAATATATTTGATGGAATTTAACTAATTTTTAATGGTTTTTTATGTAATTTTTAATTAGAATGCCAGACATCAAGTTGCAATCCTCTGATGGGGAAATTTTCCCTGTGGATGTGAACATTGCCCGTTGCTCTCTAACAATTAAAACAATGTTGGAAGATTTGGGCATGGAAGAGGGCGAGGATGAGGTGATTCCTTTGCCTAATGTCAATTCCGTCATTTTACGGAAGGTTATTACTTGGGCTGACCATCACAAGGATGACCCTGCACCTGCAGAGGATGATGAAAATAAGGAGAAGAGGACAGATGATATTAGCAGCTGGGATTCGGATTTTCTGAAGGTTGATCAGGGAACTCTTTTTGAGTTGATTTTGGTAAGTTTATCGAATATATTAGTAAAATTAGTAGTTAAAATTGATAATTTTTAGTTAAAGTTGATATTTTTAGTTAAAATTGATGATTTGTGGCTGAAATTGATGGATTTGTAGTTAAAAGTGATAAATTTGCAGTTAAAATTGACGAATTTGTAGTTAAATTGATAAATTTGTAATCTAAATCAATTTGTTTAGTTAAAATTGATCAATTTGTAGCTAGAATTGAGGAGTTTGTAGTTTAAATCAATTTGTTTTGTTAAAATTGATAAATTTGTAGTTAAAATTGATAAATTTGTCGGGCTAAGACTTTTTGCTAATTTTGATCGTTTTTTTAAATATAGGCTGCCAATTATTTGGACATCAAAGGCTTGTTGGATGTAACATGCAAAACTGTTGCAAATATGATCAAAGGCAAAACACCGGAGGAGATTCGGAAGACGTTTAATATCAAAAACGACTTTACTCAGGCGGAGGAGGAGCAGATTCGAAAGGAGAATGAGTGGTGTGAGGAAAAGTAATTGGAAAAATGTTGGAATTCGAATATTTACTTGATTTATAATTAAATATTTGTGTAAAATACACAATGTACTTTGAATGTATGTTAAAAAGGCACGTTAATTAGTTGATTTATATTTTGTTATTTTTCTTTTTGATTTTTGGGAATGAGTGTGAAATATGTGATTTGATTTGGTTTGATACATAGGCCAGTAAAGTTGTTTGGTTCGTTTTTAAGGTATAAAATTAAAATTGAAATGGGAAAAATCGTAGCGGCAATTATAATTCTAAATTGACATATATTGAAATTTGGTTGTTTTTATTAAGCTGTTAAATTACTGATTGATACTTAAATAAGGTGATATGATGATTATGCGATCTAATGATTTGTTTTTGAAAATTTGTATGCAAGGAGATGGTACATTAAAAATATTGATATGGTTAAGATTTGAAATATGAGAAATAAAGATTGATAAAAAATGTATTTAATTGTTGCTGTATTTAAATTAATTGATATTTAATGGGTAAAAGAGATTTATAATGCATAGCATTTAAAAATAGAGAATGGTCAGCTAAGTTAATGGTCGGTGAAATTAGTGCATGTTGTATATATGAGGGTTCCATGGTGTAACGGTTAGCACTTTGGACTTTGAATCCAGCGATCCGAGTTCAAATCTCGGTGGAACCTCATCCACTTTTTGTATTTTTTCTTTTGACGATTTTGTTGAATTGATGTTTTGTGGGTTGATTTAATGTTTTGAATACTTGAAATATTGTTTTGATCAAGATTTCAAGAAAACTATGGAAATGTTGTCAGTATTTGATATATTTGTAAGGTTACTGTGTATATTATGGTACGGAAGATGCGCAATTTTGACTTCATTCATTTACATCGTCATTTTGGAAACTCATGTCAGCATCCGTTGGACAATTTTTAAAGCCTAATAGTTTTAAAATGTACCTATAAGTTGAAATTTTCCAGTGATTATCTTAAAATATGAGAATATTGGCAAATGTTTTCTTGATCTAAGCTTATGTACTGCATATTATTGAATATGCATGTCACTTTACTATTTAATAATGCACAATAAAATAAAGTCCACAATGACTCATGATCTTTTTGTAAATTTTGCATGTTTAAGGCTTACTAATAAAATCCGCATACTGCATTAACTATCTGTAAGTACCGTTAAATTTTAACGTGCAAAACGTATTATAAAAGTTTATTTTACTTTACACAATTTTACAAGGTCAAGTTAAAGCATGCACACTTGTTTGCAAACGTAAATTTATCTTTTCCTGTTAGCCCAGAATTACGTTTTATTTGATTTAACTGATAAGCTGGCAAAAATGATGTATGTTAGCATTTGCAAATACCCGGAATTTTCTGGACAAAATTAGTCATACTGACGTGTGCTTGAATATAAAAACAGTCATCTCTTCCCTACAACAGCACTTAAACCATTCACATTGTGTTTGTACTTCGTTCTGTCAACCACGCTTATAAGGCTGCTACATTGTTATTACACTGAATTAGTTAAAAGGGCATTTAAAACTAATTTGTTCTTTGAACCCTAGTTTTTCTAAAGTTCGCCATAAAAACCACCGACTTACTTGGGGAAGCTGTGCAGGTACAATCGATATTTCTTTTTTATCTAATACAACACGGTATATTTTTATTTTTATTTTTAGTACTGGAGAAAACTTTATATCTGTACTGTATTTAGCGTTCTGAACTGTACTTTTCAGTTGTCAGTTTTTTCACCATTTACAATTTTTTGTTGGTTATCCATACCCATTAAATTAAAATCATAGAAAACCATACCAGCTTTATAAACCAATTGTCATATCACATTTTTTCATAATTTGGGACACATTGTGTAGTTGTATCTTGATTTCGAACAGATAAAAGTACAGTAAGATTATGTGAATGCTATTAAACGCCAAAGGAATGACGCAGTGTGTTCTGAAATACCTAAGGCATATTTTATTTTTCGTCAATTACTGCTAAGACATATCGCAAGTTTTGCCAAATTTGACTATGTATAATTGCCAAATTTGGGGTAATATGAACAAGAGTTACCAAGCAAGTGTCATAAAATTACGAATCTTTTGTCCCCAAAAAATTCCTCATTCTATTGTAAAATTGGAACAAAATAACGTTATTCTTTAGTTGTAAAAATTACAATGCCAATTTTAATCTTATCCTGACTGCGCGTCATCATTATGGAATTTTACAGCGATGAAGTCATACTTGGTTAGTTGCAGGGATAAATGCATTTAAATTAAAATTCTACTTTGTCATCCTTTTCATTACGTTCATTTGAACTGCAATGATGAAATTCGGTCAGGAGTTACACGTGTAGTTATCATTAATCTAAATTTAATTCGTGAGTTGCGGACTTTGGTTGGTCGACTATATAGTGCAATCATTTTATCAGTTTATTTTTAATCTCGAATTGTAATATATCCAGTAGTCTAATTACGGTATACGTCAGCATTCGTGATTTGAGCTAAAATATGCATGCATGACTAATTCTAACTATGACACATCACATCAGCGGTATACAGAGATTTCATCGCATGACGTTAGGGTTTAGATGAAATAAAAATTCAACTAATTTCTGGAACAACCACAACACGTTATAGTAAAAAATGAATTAACTTTATTGAGATGGAAAGTAATGTGAAAATAAGGGCAAATGAAACAAATAACATAATGTGCTTATATTTCAGGAATATGACCTTGCTCAGTTTTTAACTTGAATATTAGATATTATGTGCTTAGATTTTTGAGAGTTTTTTTCTGAGACTACCATAAACGTACCAATTTGCATAAACATTTTCCTCGTTCTGGTCTAAAGCCTTTAAACCATATATTGTTCTATAGTCGATATATCGGCATACAGGCTTCCAGATATAGCTTTAATTTTGATAGTGGCTTTAACACGTAATGCTCATTTTTTAAAAACTTATTTTGGTTGAAAAGTTTAGCTAAAGCGTAGTTACGACAACAAGGAAAACTTGTTAGCTGGCATAGGATACATTAACCATGTTATATTTATTGGCCTTATATTTTAATGAACTGCAATCTTAATCTTGTCTGAAAGCTTATCTGAAATGAGAAGCCTACTTTTTAAAGGATAAAATGGAAAATGTTTTTACTGAAATTTAAATTCGAGGACAAGGGTGTCCGAAAAAAAACTTTTTTATACAATTATTTAAGGCAAAAAGGAAAAAATGTTAATATTCATTGAAATACAAATCTATGGATAAACTTAAAAACTTGAACTCCGCTTGATTTTAAGATAGGAAGCTGCAACTGTAAGGCAGCTGCTACATTTCATGTTCACATGTTTAAGGGTTTTCAATAGTTGACATTTCTAGATTTTTATGGGAAAATATTTCCAAAATGAATTTTGTCACTTTATATAAACTAAAGTATAAGGCCCAGTTATAGTCACTTTATATTTTAGTCGTTACGATTTCAAAAGTGATTTTTCAAAATGATGTATTTTAATGTCTAAATTTCAGATTTTTGACTAGTCTGAGGTACATTTTGTCTAAAAAGCAGCTACAGAAATGTCCACAGATGCTAATCATTCTAGAGTTACAGTCAGCCAGAAGGAGTATGATGAAGTGACAGCAACAAAAAAAGAAAGACTTACTGACGAAGTTCATCTTGCTCCATTTCTTGGACAAGGTGGAAAGTACAGATCGGTGTCTGAAATTGCGTCTCTCCAAAAATATATCAATTCCGATCACGCACCCCACAAAGCCATGTTAAGTTACATTGATAAGGATACTATGAAAAATGTTCCAAAGGAGCTTTGGTCAAATCTTAAGGATTTTGAAAAAATAAAAAATAAAAGGAATGAATTGCGGGACACTTTTATGAAAAATACGTCTGTGATGAGGACTAGAGCAACGAGCAGACAACTTAAAGTTAAAAATGCAGAACAGCAGAAGATCGAAGAACCAAAATCTGCGGAAGAATCGGAATTAGACGGCATTTCAAAGGAACTAGAACATTGCGAGCTGAGTTTGCTCCGCCAAATGGCTGTACTTTCCATACCAGAAGATATCCACTACCAACTCCCATCATGGTATGCCCCAAAAAATAAAATTGTAGACCTCATGAATGAAAACGCCAAAGCTGCAGGGAAAGTTATGGGATATTATAATAAAGAATGGGAGAAAGCCCTTAAGTCTGGAATTCAAATTGGGTGTGTAGGCAAGATAAAACTAAAGCTTTAACTTATTTCAAAGCAGTATTTCACTGAACTATTTTTTCTAAGCATGTTATGATTTCATTTCTTTTATGTTTTATATATTTGATTATATTTATTAACATTTTGGACCAGTTCTGTTTACTGCTTTGTCTCATGGCATCATACCATACAATTCAAAAGAATTTGCCACCAATGAAATAAATAACGATATTGAATTATTTCTGCTTTATAATTTAAAAAAGTCTGATTCAAGAAAAATACATTGCTTGTAATGGTTGAATTTTTTCCAGATACATCAAAAGAAATGCCAAAAATCAAGATGAATTTTCACCTGAAGAAGTTTGGAAGGAAAATTTCGATGATCTTCTGGCGTGTTGGTTGCAAAACGACTCCAAACCGAAAGTGCTTCAAGACAATTTAGAAGATGTAAAGGAGTTACACCTAAAGTACTGCCGAAAATTTTGGGCAACAGCCATTTATTATCTAAAGACACCAAAATCTGGATATGAACGACTAATCAGTTTATACATACATGAGTACAAATTATTTCTAAAGGATTTCGAGAGTTACAAATGTGGTATCAAAGATTTTTTGGATACCACCAAGGATTTTGGCTGGATTAACGAGGATAATGTTGCAAATCTTATAACCACGTACAATTTGAACTCAATTACGTCCGATCTAATGTCGCCCAAATGGCAATGTGTAAGAAAGCTGATTCGAGGTGATCGCGGCAATATAGTAATTAATCTGGGAAATGGAAAAACATGTACCGCCAAACAGTACCCAGAGTTGACCAAGGATGCTAAAAACGAAGGTGATAAAGCTGATCAGGTAAGTTTCTTGAATTTATCATTAAACTTTTTACAGGAGAAAGCGGTTAGCTGAACACTTTGCATATTTTCTTGCATGTTTAATATTTTTCGAATATTTATCCTGATTCTTGAGAAATTAAAGATTGGGATTACATAAAAACCAAGAATATTTTTGCTTGTAGTAAAAATTTGACCCTTTGATAAAAAATATAACGATATAATAATATTAATCTTGATTGGAGAATTTAAAAAACACGAAACTCGCATTTAATTATTTAACAGGAGAAAGCCGCTATAAATACTTCCAACGAGGAGCTTCAGCCAGAAAAGGTAACTCGACCACGTTTAGTGGGAAAAACCACTAAAAGACAGAGCTCTCATTTAAACCCAGAAACAAAAAATAAATCGACCGAGTCAATGACGACAACCGAGCTGGTAACAATAAAAAATGAGCATACTGTGACTAATGACGTTATAACAGAGATGCGTGCAATGCTTCTGCATATTATGCAAGACGTAAAAGATATTAAGGAACAACAGGCAGAATTCAAGATGAAGCTTGAAGACAACAAAGCGAAGCCATTGGCACGCGGTAAGATAATTTTAAAAGTATGGGTTAATTTAAAGTGAAAAATAAAGGTAAATAAAATTTTGGTACTTTTTACAGAAAACTATGTCGCTCTCATGCCCAGCCAAGTAAAACTTCCCAAAATTAACAACAAAAATCAGGACAACATAATACTGACTTTCCCAACGGGTACCATATATCTAAAAGACATTAAAACAGTACAGCCAGATCTTTCAACTGACGACTCAAAAACACTGGCCGAGTCATTTGGTGTCGACACTGAAGACGTAAATTGGATGGTTGATTCGGTATTGGCTGGATTTTTATTCAAAATAGCAGATTGCGAAAATCAGGGAAACATTGCTTACACACCAGCAGAAGTTCTTTTGATTTTTAACGGGTTAGACGATTCACAGAATGACTTGTCGAAATTTATTCAAATACTGATCCCATATAACCACCAGGGGAACCACTGGGTATTAATGATATTAAAACCAACAACAAAAGAAATACTTGGTAAATAAAGTCAAATAATATGTCATTTTATTTTACCACCAAAACCTGGTTTTAAATCGTTTGATTTTAAATTTTAGTTTTGGATTCCAAATTTGATACCAAATTCCAGCTATTGTCCGAAAAGCAAAAAATTCTTCAAGATTACTTTAATCGAAAGGTTTCATTGCCAAATGATACCGAATGGAGTGTAAAGTACCCTAAAGCTGTAGCTACAGAAAAAAATGAATGTGGACCTTTCCTTTGTTTTTACGCGGAAGCAAGTATTCGGAATTGGTCTTTTACAGAAATGCCTGATGTTAAATTTTACAGAAATGATATCATCAGTACTTTAGTAGGACATTGTGACCCTGGTATAACCAACAAATCTACTCAAAAATGTTACAAATGCAAAGAAGATGTAACGGACAATTCAACTTGTGACTTCTGCAAACGAAAAGCGCATCGAACATGTTTACGTCAAATTTTCGCACGGGGTAATGATTATAGTATTTGCATTTAAAAGTTTTTTTTGCATAAATAGGGAACACAAAAGATATATTCATGTACATTAATATTATAATGCCTTATTCCAATATTTGATGCAAATATATAAGCCGAAATTTCATTTCTTTAGGGAATAAATTATAAACTGTTGTTGGCACAATCAAAACTTGTATATAAACGATTTCTTCTGAATTATTATTACGTGTTTCAAATCAGCACGGTTTTAATTTGGTATATTTCTTGAAAACAGTTACCATCAGAACGGGAGCTAACCAAACAGCTTTCACCTGAAAAAGTAAATTTGAGATTGAGATATACATACATATATTTTACTTCAGCTGTAAAGATTTTCAATTAAATCAAAAGTCATGCAAGGTAAGGTGACCTACTAAAAGGCACTCCCTAACGTATCCACTAGCGAAACCCATCGTATATTTTATTAAACCGTTTACTTATTTTTATAGAACTAGGTTAGTGACCCGTAACAAAATTATGAGCTTCTAGGTTGGCGTTGTGATTCACAAAACCCTCATTTTCTCTTGGCACTACTCATGACTTAGCCACTGTCATTTTTCTTACATTAACTTCTTCCTTTATGTTCTCACAGCCAAATTTCTGTTTGTCGTTTTCCTGGCCCGAGCTACTTTAGAACCCCTGGCTTTATCATAATCCTATCCAACTTTATAGCCCACGTCTTTATCGTAACCAGAACCCACTTCTTAACTCCCGTCTTATAGGTAGCTTCAACTCACTTCCAACCAACTCGACTCAATTTCTAGTGGAGTAGCAAACGGTCAAAGATGAAATAGGGTATCTAATATTCTAACTCATCGTCAGCGTCTCAATTTGTACCGGGGCTCTGAACTGAATTAGTTGATCCCTTCATTTGTATGATTAAAGGTACCCGAAATTTTATTATATAAAAATGTATCTCAAAATGTTGCTACGAAACGCTTTTAATTCCGTCTGTTTTCACGATCCCCGATAGCTTCAGGTTTTCCAATATGTGAAGACAAATGGTATCCCTCTTCAGAATCCCCCTATGGCTATGACTTCTGAAGGACCACCCTTACAAA